>JANHFM010001280.1:233304-249203 GCA_032468115.1 Grayia smithii
CTATGCTTTAATTATGTTCAATTTGTAACAATGAAAATACATCCTGCATATCAGATATTTACATTACGATTCATAATTGTAGCAAAATTATAGTTATGAAGTAGCAATCAAAATAATTTTAGGGTTGGGGGTCACCACAACATGAGGACCTGTATTAAAGGGTCGCGGCATTAGGAAGGTTGAGAACCACTGGCTTAGATAGGCATCTTCGCATGATGTCTGAACGAAAACTTTATTAATATTAAAATTAAGAAAAAAATTATTAGGCAAAGCTGCCTCAATATATATTTGTGTATCAGACACCTCTGCAGGAGGAAAAGTACACCTCTGAGATGTTTTGGGACCCATGTGGCACAGCTCTGGACCACGGAGAATTCAGGAGTGTTCACAAAGAGAAGTTCCTGCCTCTTCCATTGAGATTTACACATCACTGCAGTATTGGGCAGTGAAATTTTCTAGCTATTGAGTAACCTTTAGATTTAGTGAAACACTTGAGCTTTCTACTCCTCCTAATTTGAGGTTGTGAAATTACTAAACTGCAGGACCATCAAAGTGTTACCACTCAGACTAAGAGTTCGGGGAGGTTAAATATAAAGCTGCAAAGTTCTTTGTTTCTGCATTCCCAGGTATTTTACTAGTTTGCAAAAAATGGCAGATGTAATTAAAATACTTGGTAGACGGGTAAGCATTTCCCCTAGTGTGAAACTTTTCCCTTTGTAATGGGGAGGTTGCATGAGCCCACGTGTGCAATTTAAATGAGCCTGTGTTCCACTTTATAAATATGCACTGGAAGCAGGAGAAAAAAAAACCCTGCACACTCTCTCAGGATGATGTTAAGGCCAAGCTGAATCTCATTAGGGCTGACTTCAAAGTTCAGTTCCGCATGTCCATAAAAACAAGTGTAAATTATCTTATGTGAGCCTGCTGTTAGCAGTTGCACTGTTACATTATGCATGATTCCAGACTACACATAGTATAAGCATACTGCACTATGTTCCATTAGTGTTTTTCATTTTTATGCAAAGCCGTGCAGCTTAGCATTTTATTGGTGTTATTTTGGTGTAAGACATTATTCCAGATATTATTTATTTACTTTTTGCACTTGCTCTTAATATTGAAACCAGGCACATATAGGACCAGTAAGATTCCTTAGTGGGTTACATTATTAAAAAGTAATAACTCAAACAGGGCACTCTGCTTTATTGACAGTTTGACCTACTTTCGTATTCCATTTTAAAGATTGCTACTTTGCAATGGCTGTGTTCAGGCTGGATCTAGTAATGCTTCCCTAGACACCACATTGAATTTCTTTCTGTATATTTATGAAATTAATAAAATACCGGCTAGAAACGTACTAATGCACATTTTAACTAGTGTACAGACTACTGTCCTTCAGTAACCATGGAAATGCTTAAAAGCAGAATGTTTGAAATTAACATAATAGCGTAGAGTGATTTTTAATGTGAAACTTTTAAATTGTGTTTAAAGTTTATGGACACACACACACGCGCGCACACACACACACACACACACAGCTCTTTTGTTTCAGGATTACCATCATTTTATTTAGCATTTCTTGCCTCAATTTTCATTGTATTTTTGAAACCTGAAGGCAACATTATTTACACAAATATAAAGCGATTGAAAACAAAATATAGTTTAGTTGTTTTATTCATATGTCATTATTTTTGCCTTATTTCCCTTTTCTCTTAAAGCGCCAGTTGTTATGTAGCTCTTTTGGAAAGCAAATTTATATTGGAAGTGACCGCTTTATGGCATTTATCTCAGAATATCTTTACAAACACTAGTCAACACATGTACTTTTATAAATTATTTTTCTTATTTCTGATTAACAAATGCACTTCTGTATCAATTTTTTATTTACAGATAAATAATCGGGTTATTCTGCTTAGTTTCCTCCCTGTTTTCCCCTCATTGCCATTTCAAACATTTCCTCTCGGTATGGTTTCCCAAATTCTTCGTTTAACTGAGGAATGTTTTCTAGTAAAAATTAAACAACATAGGAAGAATGAGCCATATTTGAAGTTTCCCATCAGACTTACTTATAGTGTTAGAAGCAAAACCGGAATTCCCAGCTGCTATTTTGATAGCCAGGGACCACCTGAGATTGCAATTGTATAGCCATCTTTTGGTTTTATTCTTGACAAGCTCATGTATCCTATTGTTTTACAAATGTCATTATTACTGTACATTATGTTTTTTTAAAAAACAAAAGAATCTAGAAGAATAAGATGTTGAAAAAAACCCCTATTTTTTGTATCTTTTTTCTATAGGTATGTATCTTGGAAACTTTAGTTGTTTGTTTATTTATTAATGTTGACACATTAACATTGTTCCATAAATACCTAAAGCGTTAAGCCTTTGTTATGCTCCTAATCAAATGTTTTAAATACTCAAGATTTCTCTGGAGGAGAAAAATAATGCGCATCTGATTAGTTTGTGTTTGGTAGAAACTTGCAGTTGTGAATGGTGTGGGTCATGTCTCCAAGCCAGTTTGGTCTAGTGGTTAAAGTACCAAGCTAGAAGCCAGGCGACTGAGTTCTAGTCCTGCCTTAGGCTTGAAAGTCATCTGGATGACTTTGGGCCAGTCACTCTCTCTCAGCCCAACTTACTACACAGGGTTGTTGGGTTGTTGTTATGGGAAAAATAGAAAGAGGAAGGATTTTGTTTATGTTTGCCACCTTGAGTTATTTATAAAAATAACTGACTTATATTTATGACCATTGCAAGCCAAGTCAATGGGGAAGTCAGATTCACTTAACAACCATGTTACTAATTTAATAACTGCAGTGATTCACTTAACAATTATAGCAAGAAAGGTTATAAAATGGGGCAAAATTCATTTAACAACTGTTTCGCTTAAGAACAGAAATTTTGGGCTCAGTTGTTGTCATAAGTTGAAGACCACCTGTATCCGAATCTGCAAACAACAGGATATTTATTTGAAATATTGAGCAGTCAGTATAATAACATGTAATAAATCCAAATGTGACATTGTGATGATATTATATGCTTAATGAATGGAAATAAGAGGTACAAGTCTGCTTCTGCGATATATAGTACTCCTGAGATATAACATAAAGGGCATAAAGATTACAGGAGCATGCGGTAGAAAATTGACAACCTTTATTAGAGATAGAAAAATGGAGTGGATATCTTACATAAACAGAAATTGTTATAAATCCCATTTATATTTTTGTCTTAACATCAAAAACAGCAATTTCTAAAATAGTTCAAAAGAGAATATAAGTAAAGTTTCTCAAATGAAATTTCTTAAGTGTGATCATGAATAACAGCAGAATAAATTGATTTAATTAAGTTTTCCATTTTTGGAAAATACAACTTTAAAAAAATATATATGCAAATTTTGTTCTTGACATTTGCTGCTCAATATATATTTTGAAATGTTTGTGCCACTTAACATCCAGCAACTCCATTCATGCCAAATGCTACTCCCTGATTAGGAGGGAAACTAGCTTTGGAAGAGTTTACTTTGACCCTTGAGAGAAGCTGTAGCACAAGAAAGAGATCCTTCCTTTGCAGTTGATCTAGCATCTCACTAAGTTTGGGCTTCATACAATAAAGAACTTGCTTCTTTTGAATAGTTCAGTTTAACAAGACTTCCATATATTTATGTCAAATAAAAATGCAGATTCAGATATACCTAACATAGCTTAATTATGTCTTAGGTTAGATGCCCACTAAAATTACAAAATCTCCCTCAATGGCACATAGTCCCTTGTAAAGTTATTGGTTTGAAATTTTCAGACTCCCATGCTTATACTGATTAGATTTATTTGCTTATTTATTTAGTCTATATTTAAGGCAGGCATTTATTTATTTACTTATTTATTGTAAGCACAGTTAGTCTATGACTTAACAACTACAATTGAACCTAGAATTTATGTTGTTAACTGGGAAATTTGTTAAGTGAGTTTTGCGGCATTTTGAGACTTTTCTTGCCACATTTGTTAAATGAATCACTGCAGTTGTTAAATCAGTAGCACAGTTGTTAAATGAATCTGGCTTCCCCATTTTGTTTTTCAGAACGTAGCAAACATATGACCCTAGGACACTGCAACCGTCATAAGTACGAATCAGATGTTAAGCATCTGAATATAAATCATGGGAGCATGGGGATGCTGCAACAATCATAGCAGTGATGGGTTGTTCCTGGTTTGGTCCGGTTCTGTAGAATAGGTAGCGGTGATGCTGTGATGTCACCGAACCGGTTCTAACAGTCTCGGACCAAAGCCCCCCCGCGCGTGCCCGTACTTACCTGTCCCTGCGCACAGCGTGCACTTGCGTGCATGCGCAGGAAGCTTTTTTTGAGCTTTTTTTGCTTAAAAAAGCTTCTGCGCATGCGCAGGAGCACCTGTTCGGTGTGCTCCAACCACGCACGAAGTGCGTGCACCAACAGAACCGGTAGCAAAGGTAAGTAGAACCCACCCCTGAACCATAGGTATGAAAAATGATCATAAGTCACTATTTTCAGTGCCGTTGTAACTTTGAACGGTCACTAAATGCACTGTTGTAAATCAAGGGCTACCTGTATCAGAAATGTTATTCCAGTAGTACAAGGCATTGATGTAAAAAATACATTTTTGGGGCAAACACACCTTGCAGAGTTTAAATGCAGTTCAAGGAAATCCAAACTTTTCTTCAGAAATTATGTGTACTGGAAAAGTTAGATATCAAAATCTGACAACCATTGGCACACATCCAATTATTTGATAAGGGGAAAAACAAGTAAACATGTTAACATCCCAAGACCAATATGCATTTTCTAGATTAGACTAACAGTATATCTATTTTGGTTGCCTGTTTGAATTGTATTAGGTTTATTCATAATTTTACTGTTTTATGAAACAACACATTACTAAAAGTGAAATTGCGTCCCAAAACATTAAACTGTCTATTATGTTAAAATATAAAGCATTCTGTAATATATTGATAAATATGAAATAGCTCTCATTTTTCATTCTATAATTTAAACATGTTATTTGATTGTACACAGATTTGCTCCTTTTTAAATATTACTTGTAATACATTACTGTAGTATTGTTTATATCACTACATTAAGTCTGGACTAGCAAGATAGATACAACAAATAATATATAGTAGTGAACCTGTATTGATGCTGTAGGACTGCTAACAGAGCATGAAATAACATCTGGCCAATGGACATTAAAAGTCAGATTCTCCATTGCAGCAGTTGATAGAAACATTTCTATTCCAAGTTTGGCAGGTCACGTGATATTCATATCACATTGTTTCTGTGGAAAAAACCCAGGCAGCTGAAAAGTGATTCTGCTGAATGGAGACTATAGAGCTAACACTAAGCTCTACTAACTGTTAACTTCATTCATGGTGTATGAAGCTTTACAAGTTATTCTACAACATCGCTTTTACCGTAGTTCCAGCATTCTTAACTCAGAACTTTTTGCCTTCCCGGGTCACATCAAACATTTACAAGCGATTTCTACCCCCACCCCCCATGATGAGGCCTTTATCAGTGATGGAGTTCAGGCAACATCAAACTTTGCAAGCAATTTTTGTAGAGAGTATCAGCAAATTCTGCATACCTATATTGCTTTGTATACAAATGGAATTTTTATGGTTAAAAAAAATCAGTAGTGTAATATTTATTTATTTGTTGGCTATCTTTATATTTGTTTTTATTTTATACTACCAAAAATAGAATTAATGTTAAATTCAAATTATACTAATTTTTGGATATGCTGCTAAGAGATGAGGAGTTTACAGTGGTCCCATATTCCAGCAACATTAAATTTTTGGCTAAACATTTGGCTTATATAAGCATAGTAAACCTCTCTCCTCTTCAGTGTTTTCAGCTCAATATGTTACATGGTCAAACTCATAAGATAGGGAATAACAAGATAAAAAGTCTGAAACCCTTGCTATTCTAACATCGTAGTTTATTTATCAAAGGTCAAGGGGAAAGTAATGTACTGGATCATGTTTATATATATTCTGTCACCAGGCTCTGCATGAGTAATTGTCAGGCATACTGCTGGTGCTGGGGTTCTCTAGTTAGTTGTTGTAAAGAAGGCTTTATGTGTATTTCTAGCTGTAGTTAAGTGCTAGCACATATTTTAGCAACCAAATGAAAGTCTTCCTGAAATTCACATGTACAGGTTTTGAACGTGAACATTATATTGTATATACAGAACAGAACTAAATAAATGACATATCTTGGAAAATCTGCCACAGACAGGATGCAAGATCAAAAGAGTTTGGCACAAATATTCTGTGGCCAAACTACCCTGTGAATAAAGTGCCTCTTGTTTTCTATTCCCTTACCTCCCAAAAAGTCTCTGCAGGATCCCTCAGGATTACAAAGCAAATTTGTGTAACCAATGTGCAGTAGGTACAAGACTTGAACATTTCCATTCTGCTGGCGGATGGTGGTCTTTAAGTGAATAGACTACTGCATACAAATCAAGTGTCTGCCTACGTATTTCTTAACCTTGGCTATTTTAAGATGCACAGACTTTAGTCCCAGAATTTCCCAGCCAGCATGCTGACTGGAGAATTCTGGAAGTTGAAGTCCACACATGTTAAAATATCCAAGGTTAAAAAATACTGTTCTGGATATTTAGCTTTGTATTAAAGTGGTAACCTTCAGAAACATAACATTTGAGTATTTGTATTATGCACAGATACTATAGTCAAGTTTCAAGTCTTAGTGCACTCACAGCATTGCTTGTACAGTATTTATTGAATATTTCTATCTAATAGAAATTCAAAGAAACTTCTGAAGTTGGCTAATTATTCATTGCCTATATATCTCTTTGTCGTGTAAATGCAGCTGTTGAAACAATTTAGATCTCTCAAACTATATTTTAATTCTTATTTGCTGACCAAGCAATGTCCAATAGTCTAGCCTGTGATCCTTTGGAAAAGTTCCAAAAATCTTTAGATTTCCAGAGAATTCCAGTTAGGTGATGGTTACTAAAATCTTATATTTGCAGGATATCAAGTGATTGGAGAAAGAGTTAGCAAATAGTCAGTGGCAGCGATGAAATCTGCCTGGTTCTATCTGGCTCACTGAACCAGTAGCACCAGTGGTGGGAAGCTCTGCCCACCCGCAGGGATGTCATTACCTCCCATTTTTTTACCTTCTGCGCATGCGCAGAAGAGGTGTGCGTGCTATACGCGCGCATGCTCCCATTCCCAAACCAGTAGTGAAGGTAAGTGGATTTCACTGCTGGTCAGTTGTCTACTGACTTGAAAATAGAAATTTAGACTACAAAGCTACATCAGATAATTTGTTGTCAAATACTATAGAAATCTATATAAATACGTCAATCTAAGTAAAGATTCCTGTACTGATCTGCATTTTCTAATTTATGTTTCTAGAAAAGCAACATAAATACATCGATATATATATAATGTAGAGCCCTTGTAAAGACAAGGCATTTAAATGTATACACTTTCTAGTCCAGCATACAAAATCTGTCTTCCATATTATTTTTCCTGATAGAGGACTCGAGACTCCAGGCATGGGGGATTCATTCTGTCTTCTAGTTCTACAGACTGGGTTGTAACTTGAAGAGGTGCCCCCTCTGCTGACTCCCCCAGTTTCAGCTCAAGTCTTGAGTGAGTTCAAACAGCGTTTGAAAGACTCGCATGGTGGAGTTAGTATTTTGGTTTAGAGATAGGAGAGGAATTTTTGAAAATTTTCACAGTTTGGAGGCAGTGTGAAGAGCCATAAGCTTGAGCCCACTGTGGTGTTAATTAGCGCCTGGCGATCACTATGCAGCAGTTGTCTGGGCCGCTTGGAGGCTGCTCACAGACTAAGCCATTTTGACACTCCAGAACGCCGCACAGAGGTTCGGAACAGTGGCAGATGGCCTTGTCACTTCCAGACGGCTGTGGAAGAACTAAGTAGCGGCGTGGGGGTGTTATTGGATGGCAGCACAGCCCCTTTTAATGACTAGACAGACATTGGGGTGCAAAGAGAACAGATTAGTGGCAGTTTCTGTGCTGCTTGCCATTTGAGCGCAAAAATGCCTGGCAGAGCCGTTGGGGACAGTGACAGCAGCCATTTTGAGTCAGTAGACTATGATTTCACAGCCAGACATTTTACAAACAGAAACGGCTGGCAGAAGGGCCTGGTTTCCAGCCCTCGGGCACGACTCTGACCCAGGGAGGTAGCGTGACTGACCCAAGTTCAGGACCTGTTTGTCAGAGGCCCCAGGGGTTTATCTCTTGCAAGGTGGGCAAAAAAATTTAGCGTGAAAGACAGTGGCCCAAGCCCGCTCAGGAGCCTTTAAGCCCCAGCCAGGATATATCAAAGCCAAGGCCATATCAATCAGGAGACCATCCAAGACAGGAAAGGGCTGAAAAGTGGTTGCAAAAGGCCTTAGAGAAGCAGTTTGAGAAGGGTGTTAAAGCAGCCGAGAAACATAAGCACCTTAGTCCCCAGGGGAAAGTAGAGATCAGAACCAGTCTGGTTTAGCAGGTGACAACACCAGCCTTGGAGATGGATTTGTTAGTGGAGCCAGGTCCTTCCACTAGTTTTAGAGCCTCATGATCATTATACGCACTGCCTTTAAGGGCAGAGTTGTACAGGGGGCCTACTGCTTCCCCAGTGGCCTCTCTTATCCTGACCAAGGCGGTGACCCATACATGCCAGATATGGTCCAGAAATGGGTCTTGGAGGCAGTGCAGCACGGCTTTGAAGCTGGCAGGTGCCAGCATAGACAGTCATCGCTTAGAGCAGAGGCACCCTTTCAGGGTACCTACCAGCATCTTTCAGAGCAGCGGGAGCTACTGTCTCAGCAGAGCACTTCCTCTTCAGCCCCATCTCCTGAATCCAACAACTCTCTTTCCATAGACGAAGGACTAGAACAGGAGTTGTTGGATGAGGAGGGCCAGTTGCCGAACCAACCTGTATTCAAAGGGTTGTTCCAGCCCCACTTGTTCAAGGCCTTACTCTTCAAGGCGAAGGCTTTCACGAAGTTAGGCACCACTATCACAAGGCAAGAAGAGAATATGGCAGAGCAGGATCCAGCTGAGTTGCTCTTTTCAGAGCCTACCATGGAAATGGAGGCCGTTCTGGTGCCCCCATTATTTTTGGATATGATCCAGAGACAGTGGGCTTCCCTGGGGGCATATCCAAACAAGACCTCATATGAATGGAAGTTTTACAACGCAACCCCCGATCTTAACTACCTTCTACAGGTATCAGAGGTTGATGAGCTAGTGATTGCCTTAGCATCCCCTTCCGCAGCCCTAGCAGAGGCGGAGGAGGTGTTGAAACCTGATGACTGGAAGCTGGGGCTTGCACTCTGTAAGGCACACCAGGCAGTGGCGTGGGGAATCAAGGCGGCCACGGCTGCATCTTTCTTTACCAGGGCATCTCTGCTCTGGTTAAAACAGATGAAGGAGAAGGTGCTGGCCAGTGATGTCAGATCACATCAAGAATTTAACAAAATAGTGGCAGCTGCAGAATTCACCACGGATGCCACACTGACTTCTGCCAGGTTTGGCTCATGCCAGTGACTCTGCAGTCACGGCCAGATGCCTATTGTGGCTCAGGAACTGGCAGGCGGACTCTAACTGGAAGTGGAGGTGGGCATTGGTCAGTTGTGACCTAGGCCCAAGTAGTTATTACCAGACGCAATCAGTCCTAAACAAACATATTTTATTAGAACAGCTGAGAATTACTTCATTTTCAGCTTAGTCCAAATTAAGTTCAAAACAATTTTTTCACAAACAGTCCTTCCAGCTTATCAACAACCTTCATCTACTTTGGCACTCTGCCAAAGGCTTTTCTTGGCAAAAGTTCAGAAGCAAGAGATGATGACAAAAAACAAATGTAGCAAGACAAGAAACAAATGTAGCAATGTTGTTTTCCTACAAAGAGCTTAAGAATCTTTGCTGCTCTTTAAAGCCTTATGGGAGGGGCCAATAATCTCCTGGCCTTACTCCCGAGTCATCCTTTTTGCTTTAGCTGCTCTTGCCTTCTGGCAGCTCTTCACATACGTGCACTAGGAACAGGCTCCTCCTGTTCCTCTGCCTCTCTGCTGTCTGACTCTGGAGGTTCTGGAGTCCGCATATCACTCCCAGATGGCCCTGGCCCCTCTCTGCCTCCAACATAGAGCCCTCATCTGGGCATTCCTCAGCCTCCAGGACTGACCCATGTTCCTCTTCAGCCTCCTCACTGTCCGACTCTGCTGTCAGCTCTGCAGGCTGCTGGTGGACCACAACACTCTTTGCTTAATTGCTCATTCCCCATTTCTGGAGATAGTTTGTCTGCTGCTTAAGAAATCTGAGATGGGAAACTTTGCTGAATTTCTACCCCAGCAGCATTTTAAACAGGACATGCTACAAGGACATGCTATATCTCAAGATGTAGTTCAACAATATTGGGATGACCATTGTTAGATCAGCACAGGTAGAAGGAAGAAGCGACAGTGAGGTCCATTTCAGCACTTTATTAAAAGCTGCCTCTGTGAAAGAACAGCAGCCAGTGGCCAGGGCTCTGTTTATATAGAGCTCCGGCTGCCAGGCTACCCAATGACAGTGGTTTAAACTTCCCGCCACTTGATTGTCCAATCAGTGGTGGGCATGCAAATCCAGTCCATATATGGACACAACACCCCTCCCCTCTCAGTCCAAGTATTGTCCAATCAGAAAATTACTTGTCAACGTAATCACGCAGGTACGCAAGGCGCTGTATAGTCCTACTGGTTCAGTTGCTGCTCTGGCATCAACCTGGATGGGTGGATCTTCTGTTCCTCTTGGAACCTCCTGGAACTCCGCCGTTGATGGTGCTGGGCCCAGCCTGGCACCTCCGGCTCCTCCCTGTGGATTACCTTGCAGTTGGGAATTACAGTCTTTTTTTGCTTGCCGATGAGGATTACGCCATGGGACTGCTACTTCTGGCTCTGCTGCTGCTGGGGACTGGCTTCTTGGTCGAAATCTGAAGATCATAGGTAGGGTTGCGAATGCTTCATCTCATTTTGAGTGGTCGTCCTCGTCTTGGGAAGGTGGCAGGACTGGTTCGAGGTTGTCCAGGCAGTTCATCTCAATCGGTTGTTCTTCTGACTGGTCTTCTGGTGCCTCGTCTGTTTTCTCTTGGTCTTGCCTCCACCTTTTCCGGAGCTGGTTGATGTGTCTTTGCCATATCTGACCATCGTCCAGCTCTATCTGATAGAATTTTGGATCCTTGATGCTTTCGACTCGTCCTCTCACCCACTTTGATGACCTATGACAGTTCAGTGTGAAGATTGGGTCTCCCACTTGGAAAGTTCTGGGTGGGTGCGACGAGTCTAGTGGTGTTTCTGGATTATATTGGGGGTATAGCCGGTCTAAGGTTGATCTAAACTTTCTCCCCATGAGAAGTTCCGCTGGGCTCCGGTGGGTCAAAGCATGTGGTGTAATGTGTTGTGCCAGCAGCAACTGGTCAATCCTTTCTTGCCAGTTGCCAGTGCCCATTTTGGTTAATGTCTCTTTGGTGAATCTCACCATCTGTTCAGCTTGACCATTCCCCACTGGGCTATAGGGTGCTACCAGGGCATGTCGGATCCCTGTCCAGCCAAGAAGGTCTCCATCACCTTGGATGTGAGTTGTGGGCCGTTGTCTGAGACTAGGACGTCTGGCAGCCCATGTGTGGCAAAGAGTCTTCTCAGTGCTTTGATGGTTGCCTCTGTGGTGGTCTGTGACATGGGTACCACCTCTAGCCACTTTGAATATGTGTTGACCACTATTAGGAATTGCTTCCCCCCCAATGGGGCCCACAAAGTCTATGTGCAGTCACAACCAGGGGCTGTTTGGGGATTCCCACTCTCTCGGTTGTGAGTGGGCTGGTGCAGGGCATGTTTCTTGGCACGGCATACATCTGGCAACCCACTCAGTGATATCTTGGTCCAGTTTGGGCCACTTAGCTCCTGTACAGTGCCTTCATCTGGACAATACCTGGGTGTCTGGTGTGGATGGTTTCTAGTGTTGATTTCTGTAGGGTCTTTGGTATGATGACTCTCTCACCCCACAATAGACATCCTTTGATTGTCGAGAGTTTGGCTTGTTTCCTGCTGTATGGGCTGAACTCTTTGTCCAACTTTCTCTGCGGCCACCCCCTCAGCACCCAGTTTATGACCTATTTGAGCATCTTGTCTCCAGAGTGTGGTCTGCGACGTCATTGGAGGTCACTGGACACAGTGTTCCCGTGTTGATCTGGAACAGGTTGTGCATTGAGGCTGGGTCTTGTACTGGTTCGTTCAGCGGGCATCTACTCAGAGTGTCTGCCTTGCAGATGTCTTTGCCTGGACAATGAACGAGGTCATATGAATAGCCCACAAGGAAAATGGATCAGCGGGTCATGCGGGGTGACATGCAAGATGGAGTCTGTTTGTCCCCAGCTAAAAGTCCTAAGAGGGGCTTGTGATCCGTTATTAGTTGGAATCTTCTGCCATACAGGTATTCGTGGAATCTCTTGATTCCTGCTACGGCGGCTAAGGCTTCATTATCAATTTGGCTGTAGTTGCGCTTTGCAGCGGACAAAGTCTTTGAATAGTATGCGATGGGCGCCTTTGACCCATTGGGGAGTTGAAGGCTTAACATTGCGCCAACTCTGTAGGGTGAAGCATCACAGGTCAGGTTCACGGGCAGGGTCTCTGTATTGGATTGGATTGTTGTATCAGATGAGAGTAAGTTCTTGACTGCTTTGAATGCATCGTTCTCCTTCTGTCCCTATGTCCAAGCCGTAGCCTTTCCCAATAGCCTGTGGAATGGCTCAGCAATCATGGCCTTCTGCTTGAGGAATATACTGTAAAAGTTTAGTAATCCCAAGAAGGCCTGGAGTTCTGATTTGTTTCTAGGGGTTGGGGCTTCTTTGATGGCCCTGATTTACTTTCAGTGGGGTGGATGCCTGTTCTGTCAATTAAATAGCCTAGGAATTCTACTTGTTTTACTCCGATGATGCACTTTTCCTGATTTACTCTTCTTTTGGAATTGGCTTAACATTCACCTCAATCTTTCCAAAAGTTGTTCCTTTGAGTTCCCTGAAATGAGCACATCATTGAAGTATGGCACCACCCCTGGAATGCCTTGTAACAGGCATTCCATCATAGATTGAAAAATACCAGGGGCAGCACTGACCCCAAATTGGAGCCTATTACACTTAAATGCCCGCCTGTGTGTCACGATAGTTTGAGTCTCAGTGGTCTCAACGTCCACTGGCAGTTGCTGGTAAGCTTGAGCCAGGTCCAAGTTAGCAAAAATGTTGCCACTTTCTAGGGAATGCAACAGAAGTTGCACAACCGGGACCGGTTCCGCATTTTGCTGAAGTGCCTTATTAATTGTGCACTTATAATCAGCACACACACATATCGATCCATCAGGCTTCATGGGGGTGACTATGGGTGTCTCCCATGTAGCAGGGTCGATGGGTTCCAAAATGCATTGCGCTATCAATTTGTCTAACTGCTCGTTGACTTTAGGTCGGAGAGCAAATGGAACCCTGCGAGGCTTAAGCCGAATTGGAGTGACTTTTTTATCTAAATTAAATGAAATGGGTTTTCCCCGGAATTTACCTAGGGTGCCATCGAAGACGTCCCTGAATTCCTCGATGATCCTGACTAGGCCGTCCATCTGGATTTTGTTAATGCCAGTAATGCCCAAGCCTAGGGGCTTGAACCACTCCATGCCTAATAGGGTTGGGCAGTCACTTGATACGATGGTGATGGGGAGGTCACCATCAAAATCTTTGAAACAGATGTGTAGGTTGGTTCTGCCAAGGATTTGAATGGTGTTTCCTTGGTAGTCGTTTAAGCGTATGTGTTGCGGCTTGAGTTGGTGTTTCTTCATCTTCGGTTGTAGGCACTTGAGTTTGTTCCAGGACATGATGGTGAAGTAGGATCCTGAGTCCACTTCCATTGAACATGGCGTCCCTGCTACATGCATGGTGACATGATACTTGTCACCATTATGGGCATCAGAATGGCCGACAGTCGTTCTGTGGATTCCTCATTCTGCTGGATATCTGTCTTCATTGTGTTTGGGTCGGTAGCTGGATCGTTTGGATGATCTCTGCTTGTATCTGTCCTGGTAGCATCCAGAGTGGGGTCGGAAGCTCTGCAGGCCTCCATGATGTGCCCTTTCCTCTGGCATTGTCTGCAAATGGAGTCCCTGAACCAGCATCTTGAGCATGTATGGAGCCCCATACAGCTTGCACATCTGTTTTCTTTTGTTCTCTTGGTGTCCAAATTTTTTGTTTTAGTACACCTCATGGATGGGAGCATCGTCTTCAGTCTCAGAGCTGGAGATTGACTCTTCTGAGGTTAGTTGTGGCTCATTGTGTGTGTGATGTACCGTTTTGGATTGTCGCGTGTTAGCCACGGCTTTGTCTGAGGTTTCTGCTGCCATAGCCTCTTCCATGACTTCCTTAAGGGTTAGCTTGTGTTGGCTGAGGAATTTCTTTTGCAGGGACAGGTCTCTCATGCCGAATACGATCCTGTCCCTGATCATGTTCTCTGCATTGTCGAATTCGCAAGTGGTGGCTATTTCTCTTAGGGCTGCCACAAAGGTCTTAATTGTTTCTCCCTCCCATTGGCATCGCTGGTGAAAATCATACCAGCTTGTGATGGGAGTGATGGATGGGGCGTAGTGTTCTTGGAGTGCCATTTGCAGATCGTCCCATGATACCGTTTCCACGTCAGCTGGCGATATGAGGGTCATCGCCATCTTCAGTACATCTGGGCCACAATGGGCGAGGAACAGTGCCCGTTTCCTTTTCTCAGTTATGTTTTCGTAACCATTACCTTCCAAAAACTGGTGAAATCTAACCATGTGTGCCTTCCATTCTTCCTTGTCAGGGTTGAATGAGGCGATTGATGCATGGTTGGATGCCATAGTTTCTAAGGTTGTTGGCTTCAAAGTCCAAGATTGTTGAGGTGGTTTCAAGATGGTGATTTGTGCCATGAGGTTGAATTGCTGTGGTTTAGTTTACCTTCATCGCCAGTGTTAGATCGGTGCAGGTAGAAGGAAGACGTGACAGCGAGGTCTGTTTCAGCACTTTATTAAAAGCTGCCCCTGTGAAAGAACAGTGGCCAGCTGCCGGGGCTCTGTTTATATAGAGCTTCGGCTACCAGGCTACCCAATGACAGCAGTTTAAACTTCCCGCTGCTTGATTGTCCAATCAGCGGTGGGCATGCAAATCCAGTCCATATATGGACACAACAACCATAGGTTCCAGACCCCTGCTTAAGAATTATCTCTAGAATTAGTCTTTAGTTTTTACTCTGGAGGAGAGCCCTTGAGTTTACAAGAGCCATGGGGGCTCAGTGGTTAGAATGCAGTACTGCAGGCTACTTCTGCTGATCACCAGCTGCAGTAATTTTGCAGTTTGAATCTCATCAAGCACAAGATTGACTCAGCCTTCCATCTTTCCGAGGTTGGTAAAATGAGGACTCAGATTGTTGGAGGCAATATGCTGACTCTGTAAACCACTTAGAGAGGGCAGGAAAGCACTGTGAAGTGGTATATAAGTCTAAGTGCTATTGCTATTGAGTGCTAGTCCAGTAATCAGTCATCTAGATCCAGTGTAAATAGAATTAGCATCCGACTAAATAAAGGGATTTTTAGGTTATTGACTATTAAAGGATATCACCTTCATCCCAGTTGAACAAGACAGATACTATATAATTCTTCCTCAAAATTATTACATATAGAACTCTGAAATCATCTCTATAGTATTTATAGTATTAGAGACGAAAATAAAATTCTTGTTCAGAACTTAATGGAAGAAATGTATGACACTTAACTGGCATTCAGGAAGGAAGGAAGGAAGGAAGGAAGGAAGGAAGGAAGGAAGGAAAGAAAGAAAGAAAGAAAGAAAGAAAGAAAGA
>JANHFM010001280.1:249303-263360 GCA_032468115.1 Grayia smithii
AATAGAATAGAATAGAATAGAATAGAATAGAATTCTTTACTGGCCAAGTGTGATTGGACACACAAAGAATTTGTCTTTGGTGTATATGCTCTCAGTGTACATAAAGGAGAATAAAATACATTCATCAAGAATAAAAAGATACAACACTTAGTGATAATCAAGTTACTAATAAGCTCTCAAATCGTACTAGGAAATAAATAAAAATAATGTAAATTGGAAGATAAAAGGAGAACAGGTCTATGCATGCAATGAAGCCACAAAACTGGCTGCACCAAATGGTCTTTCTGTAGAAACAGGTTAACATATAAGCATGTTTGCCACACATCAGACTTTACATAACATCATCTGCCTCTTGCTGCTTTGATCAAACAGAGGTTTGCTACTGATAAGCCTGCCAAGTGCATGTTGCAGGAACAAGGGTGGCCTGCTTTGTAGATTTTGGACTCGTGTAGGCTGTTCCTCAAAGAAGTCATCCTTACTTGGTAGTGGTGTGCCCAGCTTACTTGTTTTTCAAAAGACTAAAGTTATATAAAAATGACTTGCTGTTTCATAATGATTAGAGATCTGGAGAGGTGATTTAAATTCTTAAACAAGTCATGTTTTGCTTATCTTATTTGCTTTTATTTACCTCACAGGTTATAGTGAGGAAAAAAACCTACTGTGAATGCTCTTTCAAGACCAGCTCAGAGTAGAAGCTCATACACCTTGAGGTTGCTCAGTATAGGTAAAATCAACTTTGCACATCTATATACTTGGAGCTAATTGGTGCAGTAAATGCTACAAGTTAGACTGAGATTCTTTCTCATAGGTAAAACTAGTGTTAGAATGTGGTGGTATATTTGTTGATTGATATGTCAATCTGAGATTGTTTCTTTTCTATTGCAAGCAGAAAGGTTAAGAGAATATCTATGTAGCAGAAATAACTTTCCCCAGTGCACCATTACAACCATAAACATGCCTTTATTACTTTTAACTGGATCTACAAATGTTCAGACATTGTGCAGGCTATTTATTTTACCGTATTTCATGCTTGTTTTCCAGGGCAACTTTGGAGCCATTTCTCTTGCCTTTACCAGGACAGTCTATTTAATCATAATTATTTATTTATTTATTTATTTATTTATTTAATAAAATTTATATGCCGCCCTTCTCCTGAAGGACTCAGGGTGGCTCACAAAAATTTAAAAAATACAATAAACATTTTAAAATCATTTTAAAATAGCTATTAAAAGCAGATTAAAACCAATTAAAATAAATTAAAACCCTTCATCAGATTAGCCAGATTGTTGAAACAGCCACGACTTCAGGTTGTGGCAGAAGGAGCGGAGGTCGGGGGCAATCTGGAGCTCAGTGGGTAACCCATTCCAGAGGGTCGGTGTGCCCACAGAGAATGCCCTCCCACTGGGAACCGCCAGCCAGCATTGTCTGGCTGACAGGACCCTGAGGAGGCCCTCCCTGTGAGAACGCACGGGATGATGGGAGGATGTTATTGGCAGAAGGTGGTCCTGCAAGTACCCCGGTCCTAAGCCATGTAGGGTTTTATAGGTAAGTACCAGCACCTTGAAGCGGATCCAGAGAGCCACCGGTAGCCAGTGCATGAGTTGTGACCTAGGGCCAAGTACCAGACGCAATCAGTCCTAAACAAACATATTTTATTAGAACAGCTGAGAATTACTTCATTCTCAGCTTAGTCCAAGTTAAGTTCAAAACAAATTTTTCATAAACAGTCCTTCAGTCTTATCACCAACCTTTGTCTACTTTGGCACCCTGCCAAAGGCTTTTCTTGGCAGAAGTTCAGAAGCAAGAGATGCCAACAAGAAACAAATGGAGCAAGACAAGAACAAATGTAGCAACATTGCTTCCCTACAAAGAGCCCAAGAGCTGTTGCTGCTCTTTAAAGCCTTATGGGAAGGGCCAATCATCTCTTGGCCTTACTCCTGAGTTGTCCTTTTTGCTTTAGCTGCTGTTGCCTTCTGGCAGCTCTTCGCATGCGTGCACTAGGAACAGGCTCCTCCTGTTCCTTTATCTCGCTGCTGTACGACTCTGGAGGCTCCGGAGTTCGCACATCATTCCCATATGGCCCTGGCTCCATCTCTGCTTCCGATGCAGAACCCTCATCCGGGCCTTCTTCAGCCTCCAGGACTGGCCCACGTTCCTCCTCAGCCACCTCACTGTCCGACTCTGCTGCCAGCTCTGCAGGCTGCTGGTGGACCACAACACGGTCCCATTTAAAGGGTCTAGGTTATTTGGGATGTCTTTGGACCCTCTTTTGCTAGAAGCTAGGGACAAAAGGAAAGTATTGCTGGTCCTGTCAAGACAGTTTGATTCACGAACCGCGACACCTTTTAGGCGGTCTTATTTTTGTCCCTATGGGGGACAAGTTACAACCCAGTCTGTAGAGCTAGAAGACAGAGTAAATCCCCCATGCCTGGAGTCTCTCCTCCCCTCCAGAAAAGGGGTGTGTCAGATAGGACCAACACCATTTCCAGAGTGTGGAATATACTCTCTTCTAAATTACCATTGAACTTTTAGCAATAGCATTTAGACTTATATACCACTTCATATTGCTTTACAGCCCTATCTAAGTAGTTTACAGAGTCAGCATATTGCTCCCAACAATCTGGGTCCACATTTTACCAATCTGGGAAGGATGGAAGGCTGATTCAACCTTGAGCCGGTCAGGATCAAACAGAGTTGCAGAGTTGGCCTATAAAACTACATTCTAACTACTGCACTACCATGGCTCTTTAGATAAGATGTTAAGATGCTTAAAGAAGCTTTGGACTTTTAAACGATTGTTATAACTTTATTTAATTGTTCCAAGATAAAACCAATTATTTTATGTTAGGAGGTCTGAGATATCCTCAGGAAGTGAGAAAAGAATAACACTTCTTTTTGTTTTATTGATAGAAGGAAACCTAGTTAACAAGAATTCAATATTGGGAAGACTGTGGCTCTTTAGATATTTCTTAAATGTATATCGAGTCAGCTAACCTAATTTGGCCAAAAGAAACTCTTGGACATTTTAGTTTAGTTTAGCAACATCTAGAAGCCACGTTTCCAACTTCTGAGATTTGACCTGCACTCATGAATGGATACATCCCAGAATGCTTTTGACAATTATCAACTTGAAGGAACTGGACATTAAACCCTTGTTAATAGATTTCCTCTGTAAATTCCTGTCCTGCCTGGTAGAATCTACTTTTCTCAAGAACCTGAGGGCTGTTAAATGTTAAATTTTGCTGCTCGTTGATCAAATAAATGTACTATAAGCAAACGTAAGATGGCTACATAGCAGAAACCTTATTAAAACACTAAGGAAAATAGGGGGTTTAAAAAGACTATTTAGGAGTTGAAGGTAGGTATGTATAAGACATAAATTAAAAGACAATGGCGATATATTTACTGAAGTTACTGGAAATAGCTCACTGCATTCAGTGAAATTATGCCCATACTTACATAGAATTTCACTATATAAGTTCTTGACAAATTACCATCTTTTTTTAGTTTGAATAAAAGATAAAATGTCGTTGGTTGTCTTTGGTTTCTTTCTCTTTCAGCAGAGAGGGCCTGCAATGATGTTTCCATAGTTAGAAATTGCATTTAAACAATTCCAGCCTTGTCTCAAAATGTAATTAGTGAGATTGTATTTGCATGGTTTTACAAATAAAACACATAAATAAAATTATGTTATCTGCATCATAATATGTTCTATCGTATAAATTTTCTCTCTTTCAGACTTTGAACTTCTTATGTTGATAGTTTTTTTCCACTCTCCAGAGGAAGAGAATGCATGCTTGGTTTATTAGGGGAAAAAGTGATGTTTCTACCTCATGGCAGCATCTTACTTGCAAATCAACAAAATGAGATTTGCAGAAGATAAATTCAGAGAACACTGAAGTTTTCATATATTCAAAATCTCATTGGGGTTGTTTCATATGATTTTCTCATTAGAGGTAGTAGTTTCTGCTCCATAGATAGTGAAACTTTAACTTTGATTTGTGAATGCATGTAGTAAATCATTTCACTACTGTTGATTCCCAAACTGGCTTGAAGTATAATTGCAAACTTTATTGAAGTAAAAGTGTGTGTGTGTGTGTGTGTGTGTGCTTGTGTGTTAGAATATGGCAGGTTAAATTTTTTAAATTGACTTTTTGAAAGTAACCTGAAGGCATATTTTTATCTTGACTATAATTCATTTTTGTAATTCACTGAAAAATAAATGACTTAGCAGAGAAAAAAAACATAACTGGTGATAAATGGATGAATGCCCAGGTATTTCCACTGAGATTTCTTTTAATACATTAATTTTTGAACATGGAAATATAGAAACAAATACAGGTTTATAGACAATCCAGAATGGCTGCCCATAAAACTGTAATTTAATTATTAATATAAAAATCCTTTTTCTTCATTGTATTCTTCAGTGTATTTTTGTCACAATCAGATGACTTATACTTTATAATGTTTTGTTCAAATTCTATGGCAAAATTGTAAAAGTATAATAATATTTGTGGGAAGGTACTGCATTTTTATTTTATGCCAAAGAGATATAGTTCTTGAAGTCGTGGTACTGAAAGAGATTGTTAATAAACTAATTGCTGTTAAAGTCACATTATAGGACAACCTCAAATAAATAAAATTGTTTTAATCTGATAAAATTAACGAGGTAAATTTAGTATCATAAGGTACTTATTTCTGAAGTTTAAATGAAGGTTTTATTATCTATTTTCTTGAAATGCTTATCAATTAACTTGGATTTTTCCCTCTTGGGTAGATAATCCATTGCTTAGAAAATACAAGCTACAAATTTTACATACTAATAACAGGTTATTAAGCAGATGGTGCAACAGGTGTTGCATGTTACATACAAGTATAATGAAAATACTGTTCTAATCAAATATAAGCTCTTTAGAAATAACTAGTTAAAATACCCAGTTCTTACAACCAAAACCAGATGCCACTTTTGAAAAATAAGAATACATGTAAACTAATCTCTTGAATGATCTGTGGCTCTTCCTTTCTAAAAGATTCTTTCAAAATTATATTGTTTTAACTAGCATCTTAATTTGATTTCATAAAACATTTGAGTCCAGACTTTTTTTTGTGTAGCTTTAACATATGTCAATATTTCACCAAGTATTCTTGGCAATTACTGTATTAGTCTTAGCTAAAATGATTGTGTATTGTTGAAAAGTTGTATTTTGTAATTATATAAAACTCGTTCATGCCATTATTATAATTATACAATTATTATCTTAACAGAAATATCTGTTTTAAGGTCTTTTTTGCTACAAGTCTTTTTTTGTTCACTAAAATGAGAGCTTTTATTTCCAACTTTCAGTTTTTCTAACATTCAAAAATTAAGATATGTGTAGAGAATAAGCAGGAATAAGATGATGGGGGGGTATCCTTTTTTATTCAGATGGTAGGTTGTGGATTATAAAGAGGATCTGCTGTCTGGAGTATGGCGCTGGAAAGGAGATAAATATAGGATCATAAACTGTGATTTTCTCTTCTGCTCTTGGCCTGAAAATGGACTAAAAGCTATACAATCTTTTAAACGTACAATACAGTACAGTTCTTGTCATTGTAGTGAGCAGTAGTGAGAAAAAACGTTAAACAATAAAGCTGCCTCTAGCCCTGGTTATGTTAAAACACTATGGCTTATGTGCAGAGCAACTTAACCAGGGGTGAAATCCAGCAGGTTCTAACAGGTTCTGGAGAACCGGTAGCGGAAATTTTGAGTAGTTCATAGAACCGGTAAATACCACCTCTGGCTGGCCCCAGAGTGGGGTGGAAATGGAGATTTTGCAATATCCTTCCCTCAGGAATGGGGTGGGAATGGAGATTTTGCAGTATCCTTCCCCTGCCATGCCCACCAAGCCATGCCACAGAACCGGTAGGAAATTTTTTTTGAATTTCATCCCTGAATTTAACACTTATTATTTTTTAATATATTTCTGGTGTTGATTGAATTGTTACTTTTTAAAGTTTACAAATATACAAATAGCATAATGCAACATCATATATCTGGCTACCCTAGGGCCACATGTAACTTCCTCCAAAGTTTTGGATTGTGTCCTTGGACTGCTGACTCATAATTTAATCCTGTCTTAATTTGGTGCCCTTATGATATACTGTATGAGATTAAAGGCCCCACAGTTCTCAGTCAACAGGGACATTG
Organism: Grayia smithii; assembly: GCA_032468115.1. Classification (NCBI taxonomy): domain Eukaryota; kingdom Metazoa; phylum Chordata; class Lepidosauria; order Squamata; family Grayiidae; genus Grayia; species Grayia smithii. The sequence continues at coordinate 255,491 of JANHFM010001280.1, forward strand.
GCTACACTGGCTGGCACAGTAAGGATTAAAGGGATGTTTTCATTCCTTTGCAAATATATGTGCAGTGTGATACATTGTTAAAGGTTTTCTTTCTAGAGGTAATGAACAGAGTTTTTAAAAAATGCTTGCTTTAATAATTTGGATTGTTACAATTTTTATGTAGCTTAGATGAGGTAGTTATTCTATGAATTGATTTACTGATTTATATTACTGGAGGATTTTTCCATTCCTCATGTCTTAAGAATGCAGATAGCGGTTCTCTAATATGAAAACTTCCAGCCAAGAAAAAACTGAGAATGGCAGTGGAGAAAGTTATGCTGAATTTTATTTCTTTGATGGGATAACTTAATATGCAGGAAACTTTGTATATGGGTCTTGTTCACAGTTATAAATTAATATCTGCTATTTCCATTTAAAAACAGCCCAGTGATGGATTCAGTTCTGAGCATCCAACTATGCATATCAGCTTTAAATTTGATGGCCGCCTTATCATTTTGAGCTTTGCAATTGCCTGATTTTAATGAATGTTCCAAGAAAATTAATAGCCTGGTTTGGAATTACTTCCAACAAAGAACATCCCAATGTCATGAGGAGTGATACAGAGGCTGGCATTTAGTTATCTGTAGTTATTTCTTTTATAATTCTTTTCTCTCTAACAAACAATATATAGTAGATTGTGAAAATCTCTGAGGCTTCCTTTCACAGCTCAAATAACTTGAATTATGTAACTCATTGTGATATATAGAAAGTATAGATTAAGGTTCTTTGGAGCATGGGGGCCAGTAGTCAGGAATGGGTTAACAGAGTCCGATGTCCTAGGACCGAGCCTGCAAGCTGAAAGGCTCCTCCCCTTCTTTCAGCTTCCCAGCTTTCAGACTTGGTCCGATCTGAAAGGACATATTCGGCTGAGCTCTCTATTCCTGATTGCTGACTTCCTCTCCTGTGGGCTCACTTTTGGGGTTTGAGCCCTGCCAGCATGACGGGGTTACCCCCAATTCCGCTGAAGGCCTTCCATAGGTGTGACCTCCTCTGGGGCTCCCAGCTTACTGGTTGAGCCCCAGAGTTCCAGGGTGAAAGGCTCACGCCTGGCCCCGCTGAAGACCATGTCTCATGGTACCAGCAGGGCCTTCCGGCTTGGCTGGTTGCAGGCCCTGCAGCGTGAACAGCCTAGCCAGACCCCGCTGAAGGCTGTGCTTTTGGCACAGCAGTCTGCAGGCTTGCAGATTTCAACCAGAACGTCCCTGGGTTCGCCCACATGTTCTGCAGGCAGGTCGGGCCCCACTCCCACCTTGCAAACGGCCCGATCCTGGACATTTCCTGAGACTGGGGGAGTCTACAGCTGACCTGGTAAGATCTTCCCCAGCTGGCTGCCTGCTCTGGCGCAGCCTTATCTCCCTCCGATTGCTCTCTGCATCCTCGAGCGCAGCGCGCCTTTGAAGCCTGGTTTCGGGCCTGTTGCTCTCCTCCGGAGGCTTTTGAGCCTCGTTTTGACTTTTGCTGTTGTGCAGGGGTGGGGTGGGGAATGAGCTTCAGACAAAGTCAGCATTTGTGACTTCCCTTTAGCCCTGCAGCCCCCTTTGACTTTCGGTCATGCCCAAGCCGTTTCTCTGACTGCGTCAGCCATCCGCCATTTTATAAGGAGCTTCGGGCCGTTTGAAGAACTGTTGGACATTTTGGAGAGCCTCGTGTGGCATTAGAGGCCTAATCAGCCTCATTTGAGTAAAAATGGCTGCTGCCAATCAAGTCCGAGCCTCTAAAAGAGGCCAGGGTTTGGGAGACTTACTGGGCCCTTCTGCAGACCCCACGGAAGCCCCTGGCCCATCCAAACAGGGCAGGGTTTCAAGACCTTCCTCTTCTACCTCCAGGCAATCCAGGGCAGAGGAGAAGGAGGCCTTAAAACAACACAAGGCCATTGAAAGGGCTATTGCAAAGGCTGTCAAGGAGGCCTCTTGGGGGCCTCCCCTGCAGGAAACTCACCTTTACCCAGGAGTATCCCCAGTTCCCAGGGGCCCCTTCCTGGCACACCACAGGGTTTTTCTGCCCAGCGACTGCCAGAGGCCTGATCTCCAGATAAGGAGGCCTCTCCCTCCAGCAAGCAGGATGGGACAACTGATCTACTCTTCACCCCTCTCCCAGATCCGGGGAGTACACAGGTGCCATCTGAGAGGCCCAGCCTATCTGCCTCCTTGGGCCAGGCCACACCTGCTCCACTGGCTGTTCCAGTGGCTTCTGGGGGGGACCTATCTGAACCAGCCTTGCCACCAGGTCTGGCTTCCCTCATTCAGGAGGCAATTCAGAGGGGTATTGCTTCTGAGCTGCATAAGCGTACCAGTTCATGGGTATCTGATCTAGATGGGTCCCTCCAACATTCTCATCTCTCCACTGCACTTGAGCAGCCCCAGGCCCAGCACTATGGAGATAGCTCTCCTAGTCAGGCCTCTATCTCTGACAATGAGACTCATGACCCAGATTTGTCTGAAGATGAAGACCTTTCCCCAGATGAGCCTTCATTTGTTGGGCTCTTCAAGTTCCAGATTTTCCGGTCGCTCCTCCATAAAGCTACCTCTCAACTGGCTATTCCTCGTACCTCATAGGAGGGCAAGGATTTGGAACAGGCCACACCACTGCCATTGTTTGATGAGCCAACTGTGGAGACTGAGGAACTCCCAGCTTCTAAATTATTTAGGGATGTAATCCTCCACCGGTGGGTGGCTCCGGTGTCTGGGCCTAGCCCAACTCAGTAGACAGACACCTCTATAATTTTGCCCTGGAGATGTCCACCATCCTACAGGTACCAATGGTGGATCCTCCATTGGTGGCGCTGTCCTCGGTGGCCACAGGTCCCCCTGAGGAGTCCCTCTGTCTGGAGGAAAAGAAGTGGGGCCTCTCTCCTGTGGCTCAAGTAGTTGTAGGAGTGTTTGCCTACCAGATCCCATCAAGATTTGAATAAGATCATTGCGGCCCTGGAGTTTTTGGCAGATGCCACACTTAATGCTTCACGCTTTGCCTCTAAGTCCATTGGCTCTACTATTGCCTCCTGTCATCTGCTCTGGCTCCGCCAGTGGCAGGCAGACACCAAAAATAAATGGCAATTAGCTTCCGCCCCTTATATGGGGGACAAGCTTTTTGGGGCTTTGCTTGAACCACTCCTGATAGAATCTAAGGGTAAACATCAAGTTCTCCCAAGCTTGTCCCACAGGGCTGACACCCACCCCACAGCTCCCTTTCGGCCCTTTTGGGGCATGGAGCCTGGCTATTCTGGGCCCGGACACCACGGTATTTCCCGCTCCATCAGGGCAGGTTCCAGGACAGGCAAGGAGGATTCTTCCAGAGAGGCCAGGCTAGGCATCCCTTTCGCAGCGGGAAGGGTCGTCCCTTCCGCTGTTCCCACTGACTACACGTCCGGCCCTCCCATAGGGGGCTGCCTGGCACTTCATGCCAGCCAGTGGGAGGCAACCACCTCGGACACTTGGGTCAGGGAGACAATCAGGTTGGGCCTCTCCCTGGAATTTATCTCCAGCCCTCTGACTCGATTTCTGCGGTGTCCCCTCTCACGGGACAAGGCCCGACAGCTTCTGGTGGTCTCGGCCATCAGTCACTTGCTCGAGATTCAGGCAATAGAGCCGGTCCCTGTGGAACAGCATGGCCAAGAGTTTTACTCTCACCTTTTCGTGATCCAGAAGTTGTCGGGGGGGGGCTGGAGGGCAATCCTAGACCTCAAGTCTCTGAACCGTTGAATATCCTATCGATGGTTCAAGATGCAGTCTTTCCAGACTATTCTGGGGAGCATAAGGGATGGGAACTTCCTCACATCCATCGGCCTGATGGAAGCCTATCTCCATGTCCCCATTCACCTGGCCTACTGAAAATATTATGATTCTGCCATGTGACTTGTCACTACCAGTATCGCTCTCTCCCATTCGGTCTTTTCTCGGCTCCTCGAGTGTTCACCAAATTGATGGCCGTGCTGGCGGGCCACCTTCTAAACTCTGCTGGTAAGGATTCTGTTCTACTTGGACAATCTCCTAATCCAGTCCAGTTCGGAGGCACTAGTGTTGCAAGATCTGGAGACTATGCTCTGGGTCTTGCAGGCCCATGGGTTTTCCATCAACTTGGCCAAGAGTCATCTGGTCCAGACAATGCGCATCCAACACCTTGGGGCAATTATAGATACGGTCCAGGGCAAGGTCTATCTCTCCCAGGAGTACCTGATCAGTCTGCGGTCCATGGTCAGGACGTTGTTGTCAGGGAAATAAGCCTCACTGAAATTGCTCTCCCAACTCCTGGGGAAGATGGTGTCGTGCATCGGCATTGTGCTGTGGGCACGTCTCCACTGCAGGGCTCTGCAGAGACTCCTTTTTCTGTATCAGCGGACTCGTCTGAGTCCTTCTGCCCACCAAATTCTAATCCCCCCCAAGGTTCGCATCTCTCTAAGCTGGTGGTCTTCCCCAGCTATTACAAAGGTCTACTCTTCAACAAACCACAATGCATCACACTGATGACAGATGCCAGCCTTTTCGGCTGGGGTGCGCACCTGGACTTGGAGATGACCCGACTGACTTGTGGCACAATATCAACTGGTTAGAGTTATGGGCTATCCACCTTGCTCTCCGCATTTTCAGGGACAGGGTTCTGGGCAAACATGTTCTTGTCATGACAGACTGTGGCTGCAAAAGCCCATGTCAACTGCCTGGGGGCACCCACTCTCGGCAACTCACGATGGAGGCCGAGGCTCTGGGTCTTTGGGCGGAGAGGCACTTGGGATCCATCAGAGCTTCCCACATATCTGGCATAGCAAACACACAGGCAGATTGGCTGAGCAGGGCGTCGGTGGACCATGGGGAGTGGCATCTCCATCCAGCCCTCTTTTGACAGATAGTGCACCATTTCAGCCAGCCAGATATCGATCTGTTCACGTCCCAGTCCAATCATCAGATGGTGAGGTTCTTCTCCCGATTCCCACACCAGGAGCGTAAGGCATGGATGCTCTTTGCAGTGGCTGGCTTCCGAGCCTCCTGTACTCCTTCCCTCCTCTTCCATTAGTCGCCAAGGTGATTTGGAAGCTCCTGGAGGAATGGTCGGACCTCATTCTAATCACCCCACATGGGCCGCGTCAACCTTGGTTTGAGGACCTGGCCCTGTTGATGGCCTCTCTGTGGTGTCTTCCACCAGTCAAGGCATCACTCAGCCAGGGGTCGTTGGTTCACCCGGATGTCCAGTGGCTCCAACTGACCGCCTGGCGCTTCAACGGTGCCTGTTGAGAAGCCTCAATATTTCATTGAGGGTCATTGTTACCATGCAGGCCTCACGACGCCCTTCTACCAACTGGATATACGACTTCACATGGTCTACATTCTGTCATTGGTGCCATGATTGGGCTTTCCTGCCGGCTGATGCTTCTATGGAGGCTATCCTGGACTTCCTCCAGGATGGGTTCGAAGCTGGTTTATCACCAAATATGCTCCAGAGACAGGTAGTGGCCCTTTCCAGGGGGGCTACAAATCTTTGGCCCCCTACCATCCACTGTTACCCTACCTGGGACCTTCCAAAGGTTTTGTCTGCCATTACCCGGCTATTTGAACCGCTACGGGACATTGGGCTCAAATTTCTGTCCTATAAGGTGGCGTTCCTGGTGGCTATAACTTCAGCCCGCCGGATCTTGGAACTGGCGGCCCTTTCCACCAGGGGCGACCTTTGTGTCTTCCACGCCGACCAGGTGGTCCTTCGCTTGGACCCTACCTTTATGCCTAAGGTTAATACGGCCTTTCACAGGTCCCAGGAGTTGGTGCTTCCTAGTTTCTGCCCCAACCCTTCTCATCATGTGCTCCTGGCACACCCTGGACATACATCGGGGCCCTCCGTATCTACCTTAAGACCTCTGTTAGGAGGTCGGAGGCCCTTTTTGTGTCATTTCAGCCCACCACCTTAGGGATGAAGGTTTCTTTGCCCACTATTGGGCGTTGGATCCAGGCCACTATTGCCAGGGCACATGAGGCACAGGCCCTGACCCCTCCTCGCCATATAACGGTCCACTCGTCCCACAGCCCTTCTATGTCTGTGGCCTGGGCTACTCAGGCTTCCCTTGCAGAGGTCTGCCGGGCGGCCACTTGGGTTTCCCCTACCCCTTTTATCCACAATTATAATATTGACGCTTACGTATTGGCGGAGGTGGCATTTGGCCATCAGGTATTGCAGCAGGTGCTCCAGGATAGGGGGGCTGCGGCCCGGACCGGTCCCTCCCTGTAGATTCTGCTTTGGCATATCCCATTCCTGACTGCTGGCCCTCACGCTCCATAGAAGGGACGTTGTCTTACCTGAATGTCCTTTCTGTTGTGTATTGGGGGCCAGCAGTCAGCCCCACCCATACAGCCCGGTCCTCTGCCGGGGGAGTTGTTTCTCTGTTCTCTCGTTTCAGCTCAGCCTGTACGCCTGCCATATCTCCCTCGTTAGGAAGCTGGGAAGCTGAAGGAAGGGGAGGAGCCTTTCAGCTTGCAGGCTCGGTCCTAGGTAAGACAATGTCCCTTCTAATTCATTAATCTGATTACTGAATAAATATTTAATTTTTTAAAATTATCTACAATAATTCCTCTGCAGCAGATATATATATATAGTTGCTGAGAAATAAATAAAGGGAGACTAGTATAGATCTATTTCAAGCTATTTAGCTCTCATCAGCTAGCCATACCCTTACTGGGATTCGAACTTGGGCTGCTTTTTACATATTAGGCAGTTGTATTAACCTCTAAGCCACAAGTTCTCCTTCCTTTCTCTGCTGCACCAGGGGACAGGTCATATGTTTTTTCTTCTGTCAAAGCACCTGGTCTACCCAAGTAGAAGACCCAAAGGAAGCAGTATGCTCTCTCCCATATTTATACATACATACATACATACATACATACATACATACATATATATCCGTGTTTCCCCGAAAATAAAACCCTGTCTGATATTTTTTTGAACCCTGAAATAAGTGCTTGGCCTTATTTTGGGGGAGGTCTTATTATTTTGGGGCTCGTGGAGCAAGATGGGGATCCTCTTTTGTCATCTTATCTGATTTCCAGCTCTGCATTTAAATATTTTTCAGGGAGGGCTTATTTTCGGGGGGAGATTTATTTTAGCGCATGCTCTCAAAAGCCCGATTGGGCTTATTATCAGGGGATGTCTTATTTTCAGGGAAACAGAGTATATTTATATAAGCAGAATGATAAAAATAAAGGTCTATTTTTGTCTCCTTATTCCCAACAAGGAAACAAAGCTCGAATTGCAATTCGAAAATAAGAATCCATAAACGTGATTGAGGAGGGTCAATTGCAAGGCTACCAGCAAAATCATGCATGCGATTTATGTACAGGTAGTCCTTGGCTTACGACTGCAATTGGGGCCTGACGTTCTACAATTAAGCCAAGCAGTCGTTCAGTGAGTTGCGCATGGTTTTATGGCCTTTCTTGCCAGGCAGTTAAGTGAATCGAATGGCTGTTAAGCAAATCTGGCCGGGAAGCTGGCGGGGAAGGTTGCAAATGGGGATCATGTGAATCTGGAATGCTGTAATGGTTGTAAATACAGATAGTCCTCGACTTACAGCCACAATTGAGCCCCAAGGTTACTCCGACTCTCCATTACATCCCTGCAGGAAAACATCCAGTAAGAAACGATGTAGTTAGGAATACTACATCGTGACTTCCGATTCCAGAAGATATACTAAATGGCAGATTTTTTTTTTAAAATTAAGTATGCTTCTTTGTTTGCTTCTTTGTTTGCTTCTTTCTTTCTTTCTTTCTTTCTTTCTTTCTTTCTTTCTTTATTTATTTCTTTATTTATTTATTTATTTATTAAATTAATAAATAAATAAATAAAATAATTAATTAATTAA
>JANHFM010001283.1:0-10222 GCA_032468115.1 Grayia smithii
GTATCATCAGCATACTGATGATACCTCACCCCAAAACCACGAATGATCTCACCCAGCGGTTTCATGTAGATGTTAAAATATGTTGTAAATATGTTACAAGCCTCTTCTATTGTCTCTTGCCACTGAGATCAACTTGATAGCACAATGCCCCGTTACCCATATTCTGCATTTCGGCAGATTGCAGTTCTGCTGTTTTCAGAAAAAAATGTCAAATGTGATCAGGAAAGGTGCATTAGCATATTTTTTGCTATTTCAAAAATGTAAAGAATAGAAATGTCCTCACTTATTTGTTTTATATTTTATTTTATTTTATTTTTATTTATTTTATTTCAACTTATATCCCGCCCTTCTCCGGAGACTCAGGGAGGCTTACAATTTCAAGCACAAATCAATGTGCTTAGCAATGGTCATGTGATCAAAATTTAGATGATTGGTAGCTGGTTCATATTTATGATGGTTGCAGTGTCCTGGGATCACATTTTGAGACAAGGAAAGTCAATGGGGAAGCTGGCTTCATTTAAGAACCTTGTTACTAACTTAACAATTGCAGTGATTCACTTAACAACTGTGGCAAGAAAGGTCGTAAAAGGGGGCATAGCTATTTAATATGAATGTTGGGCTCAATTCTGGTTGTAAGGACTACCTGTGTTTTCCCCTTGTTTAGTCAAACTATACATGAACTATATTTTGAAGGAAGATGGGCTATATATTGGAAGATGAGTGTGATTTTAGAAGTGGTGGAAAAAACATCGCTAATCTGCATTGTGACACTAATTATCATTGCTCTGATGCCACTACTCTGATAGTTGAAATATAAATTATCAAGCTCTAGTAATGAAAGGAGCACTATGAAAGAAATGGGATTAAGATTAAATATGGAGAAGACCAAACTAATGAGTACAGCAATCGATCTTAGAACTGATATTAAACATGGTGGATAGCTTCTATCTCTAAGGATCAACTATCAACAGTAAAGGAACTGCAATTCAAGAAATACACCACTGTATTTAGCACTGGATAGAGTAGCAATGAAGGTCTTGGAAGGTTTATACCTACAAAGATTAGAATTGTTCAGGCAATGGTTTTTCATGTGATTCTATGGAAATGAAAGTTGGACTTTACAGAAGCAAAGTAAAAATAATATTGATGTTTTTGAAGTTTGGTGAAGACTCCTGAGAATGCCATAAATAAATAAGAAAACAACACATGAATCATTAAATACATCAACCCTGACTTCTTACTTCAGGCACAAATGATCAAATTATCATACTGTAAACACATTACATGAAGACCTAGCTTTGTAGAGAAGTCTATAATGCTGGGAAAAGGAAGAGGATAAGCAACAATATATGGATCTATTCAATTACAGCAATTAATTGCTGGGTGTTGTGCCTTGTGATTCTTTATGAGTGTATCTTGTCTTTTTATGTACACTGAGAGCATATGCACCAAAGACAAATTCCTTGTGTGTCCAATCACACTTGGCCAGTAAAATGTTCTGTTCTGTTCTGTTCTACGCTATGCTACGCTACGCTATGCTATTCTGTTCGTATCACAATCAACCTGAAAGATTAACTGTGAACACATCCTCCTAGAGAAAATGTGGTTGCTAAGACTTGACACCAACTTGGTAGCACATAATCATATTGGTCCAGTTAATTAAATTGGAGGGGAAAAAGAAGGAAGTCTATATTTATACCATGTTGACAATTGACAATAGCACCACTTCAGGTTTCATTGTGTCTCAATATGCATCCAAAACGTCAACTACTAATGTAGTTAACACTTTTAACTGGAAAACCAAAATAATTTGGTGCACCTTCAAGTTTTTAAGATCAACAGACAGAAGTAAAAAAAATGATAAAAACATATTATAAAGGTGCCAGGCTAGAAAGCAGGAGGCCAAGAATTCAAGTCCTGCCTTGAAAGCCAGCTGGATGATTTTGGACAAGTCATACACTCTCAGCTGAGCCCATCTCACAGGGTTGTTGTGGTGATGGGGAAAATAGGAGGAAGAAGGTGTGCTAGACAGGTTCACTATCTTGAGTTATTTGTAAAAAATAATAAAGGCAGAGTATTGATGAATAAAATGGGCTTTTACAATTGAGAAGAACCTTGAGAAGATACTTGGGTATTAATATGATAAATATGAGTTGTATGTTATTTCAAAATAATTGGAATGAAATTAAAAAAGACATATTAAAGTGAAAATAAAAACAAAAAACAAACAAGCAAGGAAAGAGGAAGGTAACATGGGCTTAGTATCTCTACCCACCTTCGAAATCGGTTATATCCATTTTATAACTTCACTAAAAAACATTGGAATATTTTTACTGAAAAAGACATCACTTTAGATCTCCAATAATATTGGGGCAAATAATTTGGTATTTTACAAGACATAGCTGTCTATCTTTTTTCATACATTTAAAGTACTATAATTACTTGGAGGACTAATGGTACAATTTAGCAATGCTTAAGATTAGGAAAAACTGTATCACCATAACAAGTAAAGTTTTCCCTCGGATAGAATTAGATAATATTATACAATCAATGACCTTTTTAGTATTATTTATTATCATTACTACTTTACTTAGATCATCTGTAATATGTAATATTTTATTGTTGCAGCTATTTTAGTCAAGAAGCTATTAATTTATTAAGTCTTTCATACCTCGATATATTTCCTTAGTGATTCATTGAATATTCTGTTTCAAGTGTATAAAGGGAATTAAGTTCCTGTTTAGTACTCATAAAAAAATTTTTATCAGTATTGGTGCAAAGTAGCTAACACTTCTGCTTAAGTTTCCCAAACTTTTTTCTAGTTTTAATTTTTAATTTTTCTTTCTTCATGAACCATATACAAAAATATAGTTGTGTGTGCGTGTATTTTAAAGGTATCTCAAACAATCACTAAATTTTGTGTGTGTATATTTGTATTGAAATATATATAAATATGATTAGAAAAGGAAAAAAAAATCTTGATCCTTTTTTTCCTGGATAACCTTTATTGAATTACTTCCTCTCTCGAACTATCTGTGGAAGAGCCTGGAAAAATCATTACCTCCTTGTTTTCCATTCAGGGGTTCCCACTTGTTATGAGAAATGCATAATATACTCTATCTATAGATCTGCAGGATTTCAAAACAATAGGATGAGGTTTCTGAGTTGAATGGAAACAGAAACCCACACAATAAGCAGCTTTGGTGTCAATTTATACTCCAGCTGCAGTGGTAAATATCATCTGTAACTTTTTGCTATGGTTGCTGCTGTAGGTTGCTCTTGCTTGACATTTTATATTATTTTTATAAAACGCAAATTATTTTTGCAGTAAAGTCTCCTTAGAGTCCTTGAAGATCTTGGTTTGAATTTTTCTGCCACATCAGTTGAATGTTTTTTTTAAAAAAATCAGAGCTTTTAGTCTGAATAATTGTGGTTTGACATAAATTGATTAACTGAATTTTCAGATCTACAAATCTCTAACTCAAATCCCCAAATTTCTGATTCAAAGTATCTAGAAAAATGGGGGGGGGGGGTTCATCAAATTGGTCAATATAAAAATATGTATATCGTAGCAAAGCATGTGTGTGTTTGTTTTTTTAAAACAAATTGACAAATTGAGGTTGATTTTCTTTTAGACCGGGATTAAATTTAGCTGAGATTGTCAGGTGAAGACTTTCTTTGTCTTCTCAATTTGGAACCTGTAATAAATCAAGCAAGAGTCACCTCTGTCCAGTACTTTAGACAGGAATAGTTTCCTCTTTATGGATTAATCTATAAAGTAGTTAACAGATAAAGAGATTGCCACTTTACTTGGAAGTGATGTAATCATAATTCAGCCAGTTGCCATTCAAACCCGAAATCCAATATACTTCAGCCACACAATTTACTGCTCCCAGTTTTTTGTAAACCCCCAGCATATAAATCAAGCTACATTCTAGAAGGTCTGCCTTCAGGGGTGTCTGCAAAATATGGTTTTAAAAAACCCAACCTTCATCAGTGTGGCCACCATACTTTTTTTTTTTGACCACACCTTGCAGTACCCCTGGCTGTTTCCCTCCCATATAAGCTATTCTTAGAACTCTAATATATTACTTGCTGTTTATATGTACACTGAGAGCTTATGAACCGGAGACAAATTCCTTGTGTGTCCAATCACACTTGGCCAATAAAAAAATCTGTTCTGTTCTTTATTTTGTCTCCATTTCCCCCCCATGCTTACATCTACAATACCCGTTCTTTTACTTAGTACCCTTGTGAGTATCCATAAACCTACATATAAGTAAAACTGGCATACAGTTTGAAAAATGTCAACCTTTGAGTGTTTCAGATGCAATAAATGCATGATTCTCTGCCTCTACCCCCGCATTCTCAGTGTAGTGCAGCTTTAAAAGATATCCTGTTGCTTAAAACCCAAAATAGGCAATAAAGAACCCAAAGCCTTTTGGGGAAATGACATTGGCATGGCTGCTGTGATTTGATTGACGCTGCTTAAGTTGAAATCTCCCTCTTTACAATGGATTGATAAAAGTGTGTGTGACATGTATTTTTGGTATTTAATGAATTTGCTCATATGGCAAAGCATTAACATGTTTTTTACGATGTAACTCTAGGTAGGAAAACGGCATTGCAATCAGTTTGACATATTTCTTAGCATAGAAATACATAGATGTATTAATGTTGCTACTCTGAATTTTACTTAAACATAGTCTCCCTCTTCAGAGGAAAATAGGTAATGCAGGGAACAGAGTTTTTGGGTCATAAGTTTTTGTCACGAAACAGCTAGGATTTCTGTTATTTTCTATAAATCAAGATAATTGCACTTTCTAGCTTTCAGATATTTTAGGAAACAGCATTTTAGGTTTAAGGCTGTGTGAAGATCCGCAACTCATTTCATATGAAGTTTTAATGAGCTAAATAATGATGGGTTTTTTTAACCTTTTTTGTTCTTAGAAGAATGCACTTGAAGGTTTACAGAAGTCCTGATATTTGGTGAGATTCAGCTTTAAAATAAGCAGTAAATGAATCACTGTGAGGTCTAAACCTCTGTAATGTGTTTTACATCTGTTAATAGATTTTCCTATTGTAATGCAGGAATATATGTATACCTTTGCTTTTATCATTAAATAATCACAAACTATAAAAAGATACCTCTTTCTTTTTTCTTTTTTGTACTTACAGCAAAGTTCATAGCAGTTTAATTAATATTACAGGGATTAGAGCTCAGCTTATACAATAGGATTTACCCTTGTTCTCATCCTTCCTATTTCAAATTTGGTGAAGAGACCATTCTCTTTCTACCTCCTATTTCACTTAAGCTTATCCAATATTGAATCCAATCCAATTATTTGCTATGAAGAAAATATCCATTAAAGTGTTTTACTATAATGAGGAGTAATAATTTGCATGTACACAGACACATAAAAGAGTTGCACATGAAACCCAGCTATCATTACCATTGTTTTCTGCCTACCTGGCCAAAATATATGTAATGCTCATAGATTCATTGGCATTGCTTTGAGTGTAAATTACTTGTATTTTAATCTATTATTTTAATACATGTTATCTTAAGCCAAAAGCTTCTAAAACAGTATATTTACAGCTATAAAACAATAATTTTCAGTAATACCTTTATTGTTTTAATGTTGTTTTAACATTTCTACTACTTCTTTACTGGTTCACTGGAGCAGCACATGAGAAGAAAGTCAAAAAGTTATTCTTCACGAGCTTGTTTTCTGGATCTGTTTTTATTTTCAAGATGTTTCGGTTAAATGTTATAAATATTTGCATGTGTTTGGGTGTGTTACTTTAAGAATGAATTTGTATTGCACAACATCATTTAGGATTCTGTGGCAAAAAAAAGGAGGGGGAATGTATAGTATAATAATTCCTAAGGATCATTATCAAAGGTACCATTGAAACTACTCTGACATTTACAAATATGAGCAAAGCACTCCAAATGATACCAAGAAGGACCAAAAGTCTTATTTTTTTTAATTGCAACAAGAGATAAATTCAGCAAATAAGCAGAAGCTTGAAAGCTTATTGTGCTGTTTACATTCTGATTTATTTATATTCACAGAGAAACAGTTTCTTAACTTTTAAAGAAATACAGTATTTCCTTCTTTGGACTGTTTTGAGTAACATACGAAGTCACTGACTTTATAAATACTGCTTTTATTAAACTGCTTTCAGATATAAATGCTCCTTTTGGGAATGCCCAATTATTATTGATTTGGACAAGACCTATCCTAGAAAACTACTAAATGCATTCTAATAATCCATCAGTGCTGTTTGTAATTAGCTGGCTAATATTACTGTTCTTTGCAGTTGGAATGTATTGGATGTCAACAAATTTAGAAAGAGGGACCTTTTTACCCATTTCTTTACTATTCTGATCAAATTAAATCAGCATTTAGTTGAAATGTTTCAATCATATTTTGTTTACAAAAATAAGTTTTTTTCCTTGTTTTTTTGCATTTACAAGCCGTGAGTAAAAACTTATTTGCACAAAAAAAATGCTTTAGATGCATTCAAGTATCTTGTATCCTCACCTTATTTTGTTAAGTTAACTTATATTGTTCAACAGGTTCTGTGTGTGTGTGTGTGTGTGTATGTACTCTGTTTTCCCAAAAATAAGACATCCCCTGATAATAAGCTCAATCGGGCTTTTGAGCACATGCACTAAAATAAGCCTCCCCTCAAAAATAAACCCTCCCGAAAATATTTAAACACAGGGCTGGAAATCAGATAAGATGGCAAGAGGAACCCCATCTTACTCCACGTGTCCCAAAATAATATGGCCTCTCTGAAAATAAGGCCAAGTGCTTACTTCAGGGTTCAAAAAAATATAAGATGGTCTTATTTTCGGGGAAACACGGTATATATGTGTACATATATTTAAAGGAGGAAATGTCTTTTACAACAGGTTATGATGCTATACTTTATCGGGTTTTTTCTAGGAATTTTTTCCCCTCTTTTTTGGGGGGCTATTACACTCATCTGTGATGCAAAGTCAAAAGTGAAAGGCCAGATCCAATCTCACAGAGCAATTTTTTACCCTTTTTTTTCTTTTTCTTTTTTTTTTCTTTTTGCTTTACAGAGTCCAGAGTCTTCCAATCATTTGCAAGAGAAGACGGTAGGCCCCAGGGTGATTTTGTGCAGATAACCCTCATTGGTTGCCATTGCCACCTTGTGGATTACAAAATATACAGATTTCTTAGGCTAGGTCCTAAGCTAACAGAGCTTTTCCATTGCAACCTAAACTTTCTCAAGGGAGTGATAGCATCCTGTCTTTCGCCTTTTCTTTGCTGTGTGATACTCCAGTCTCTACTCACTGTTAATTTTTGATTCTGATGAGACCGGGGTTGTTGGGTTTTTTTTTTCCTTCTTCCAGGAAACACACATTTCACTTTTTGACCTAGGAGCATCTGTTAGGATTTCCCCTCCCCCTTAAAAAAATACTACTTTGGCATTCTGGAAGTGTTAATGTCTTTCATATCTGTTTAATGCTATTTAGGGATATTTACGATCACCTCTTGGTTACTTGGGGTAAAGTGCACTGATTTTCTTTTTAAACAGACAGGAAAGCATTCATATGAGGAAACAGATTGCTCTAAACATGTGCTTCCTGTTACAGTAAAGAGAACAAATTAGATTTAGCACTGCCTAATGAATGCACAAATGTGTATGTTTAAGCTTTTAAAAGCCTTACATTCATTTCAGGACTTAACAGAAATGGCATCTTGTGTTTCAAGTTACTACGCAGTAAAGCAAGCTTACTTCGTACCCCCGTGTCAAAACTGTTTATTCAGATTTTGCTTTCCTCCAATGGAAAGTTGTTTCTATCAGAGCTTATCACAGGAATTTATAAGAATGAGAGTGTAAAATATAAGATAGTTTTAAAAGTCTGAGATAGTTATAAAGCGATGGGTATTATTAGGGCTCAGAATGGACAGTTTACAGTAAAGCTGTTGTTGTTGGTTTTTGTTTGTTTAGGTTTTTTGTAATGACATAATTCCATATTCTCTTTCTTTATTCTCATCACAAATCATTCCCTATTTTTTAACTCCTTCAGTTCGTCTCTTCTATTAAATTCTATTCGATTTTCCACTTCTGAGCTATAATGTCTTTAGCGCTTTGTACAAAGGCTTATCACTTCTATTTTTTTAAGGATATCAAACAGTCCTGTTTGTTTATAGTACACAGTGGGGGTAGAGTTGTAGTTGTCACTCCTTATTCAGTTGGCATGTTTGACATGATATTATCTTTATATATATAAAGATAAATAAGTAACTTGCTTTGAGATAGATAGATAGATAGATAGATAGATAGATAGATAGATAGATAGATAGATAGATAGATAGATTTCTATTATATGTTCCAAAATGTTTGCAAGTTATTTGACTTAGCTTTGAAATACATTTTGTTTGCTAATTAGTGTGCATCTCATAAGACTTTGATAGAAACATGTAAAACCTTTCTTTAACCACAGTCTCATATCAAATTAAAGCTCCATTATTGTTTCCCAATATTAAAGAAGATATTTTTAATCTTCTTCATGCAACAGGTTTCTAAAAGGCTGTAAGTATGCAGGGATTTTTTTTTAAAAAAGTTCATTTTTCTTACATTTTAAATGTTCTGTTTGTGCAAAATTTTGAGAATCACCATAAGGGCTTCTTTGCATTTTTAATTTAGTAACTAACATATGAATAAATTTGCATATTAATTAGTTGCAGATTAAATCATGCATACATAATTGCCTCCTTACTGTGTTTAATGTTTGTCAAAATCTCCAGCCTGGTTTGATGGATGTCGTATGAAAGATTACAATTTGATGTACCCTTGGAAGTGTTTACACCAATAATGCAGGATTCTTAATAGCAAAAATCTCTAGTTTCATACAGTTACTAACAAACATGTAAGATAGGTACATGTCCCTTTTGACTAGATGTTTTTTTTCGTGCACCAAATCATTTACTATTCATAATCATTAATGCATCTCCTAATTATACGGCATATGTCTGTTAACTATTTCTTTGCCATTTTTTGTTCTGAGAAGTTCCATGATTTCATTTTCATGTATGTCTGTGTATGCACACACAGATAGATAGGCCGGCCAGCATATGTGTGTATGTATGGATCTTTTCAACCCATTCTTGAACCATTTACCACACATGTTTGCATTTCAAGTAGCTTTGTCTGACACGGAATATTTTTGCAGGAAAGCTTAAAGCATGTTATGATGTGTTACCAAAGTTCAGACGTTACTCAGTTAATAACGGCCCACTGAAAGAAATAGTCGAGGGCAAGCAAAGTGCAAAAATCCCAGTTATTGCAAACATCATCAAAAGTGTTAAATACCTAGGATTTAAATGCCCTAAAAGTATGGTTGGTGTTAAAAGCAGAGGGTACAGTCACAGATGTTTGCAACTACTTTAAATGAAGAAGTAATCTGGTTAGAGAAGGCTACTGCAGTTGAGTAAAAGTTTGTAGATATGCATGCTATTTTCTTCATTTATCTTCTTACCTAACGTGCTATTCTACTTAAATTTTATGAAGATGATTAAGATCTAGTTTGTAATTTAAAAAAAAAACTTTCTGAAGCACATTTAATTTCTTATTGTTGTTGATAACCTTGCTTATTAATTTCTGTATCTCCCTCCCTGCAAAGTAGGACAGACCCTACTTAGTTATGTCTTATGGTAGGTATTACGAGATATTAGATTACACTTTAGTAGAAGTACATCTAGTACATCTGTAGATGATCCTCTTTTTTTCCACCTTAAGAACTAGGTATCTGCCACAACTAGCAATTGCGTAGGAAATTAAGATAATTTCCAAGTTCTCCAACGGAACACTAAATCAACTCCATTTCTTAACTCACTGTGATAATTAAAGAATCCAGTAGAGAGGATTCAGAAATAAATATTTTATTTAAAATAAAATGTATACTTATCAGAATTAAGTACCTGGGCTTATTAGGAACTTTAATCTTTGACTGCAGTGACAAAGCAATTCCTAGGACTCAACCACAAAACTAACTTCTGTTCCTTTCCAGACTCTTGGAAGATAAATCAGATCTTGAGGATGTGAATAGCTTCTAAGGCAGTGGTTCTCAACCTTCCTAATGCCGTGCCCCTTTAATGCAGTTCCTCATGTTGTGGTGACCCCCAACCATAAAATTATTTTCGTTGCTACTTCATAACTGTAATTTTGCTACTAT
>JANHFM010001283.1:20983-33338 GCA_032468115.1 Grayia smithii
TCTCTCTTTCTGTGTCTCTCTCTCTCTCTCTCTCTCTCTCTCTCTCTCTCTCTCTCTCTCTCTCTCTCTCTCTCTTTGCATTAGGAATTGCAGCTAAATCAGGACTGGGAAGAATTCCAGATTTGCTCTGGAAAGTTAACTGTCTCAGAGAAGACTCCTAGCCGCCGCCTCCCCCCCCCCTTTCCAAGCACCCCTAACGTCAGGAATGGTTTCTTCCTGCTTTGCATATTCACCATGCTTGGCCTGGCCATATGGGAAAATGCGACTGAAGGAATTGTTGTGAAAAAAGGGACAGCGAGTTTGAAATAAAAGTTGTTAGAGTGGTACTGGAGAGGAGGAGGAAAAAAAAAAAGAATTCAAGACCATGTATTGTGCATACACAATTCCAGGCATGGGAGGAAATTCTTTGATGTACTACTATAATGGGAAAGCGGTAAGCTCGCTCTGTAATTAAAGGTGTAATTTTGACAAGTTTTATTGTGGTACGAATGAGAGTCATTTGCTGCATTTATTGCTTTGGAAAGTTGTTCTGGGGCTGCTTCAGAATACCTTCTGCCTGAGCTAGCTTAATTCTTGCTAATGTTGTAGCATTAAGCATAGGGATCGTAAGGTAAGGGAAGAAAATGGGATTTCAGAAAATGCCTTCAGCCAGTGGCAAAAGGATTTTGCAACCTGAAACTTAACTTAAGTTAGTTAACTCAGACTTGTTCCTTTTTTTAAAGCTAGTGTTTATTTCTTTGAATTGTGTTTAGGAATAAGGAGATTCTTTAAACTAGCAGAAAGTGCTCAGTTGCCTGTTTAGATAAGTTGTTCATGTTTTGTTTTTTTTCCCTTTGAAAACAAGCTTTGGTGCTTTCCGAATCAGGCTTCGCAGCTGAAGGGGATTGAGAAAGGACTGACAGAGGGAAAAACTGATGTAGAATGTGGATTTGAGATTGAAATGCAATGAAAAGAATAATGATGATGCAAAATTACAAAACGAGAGAGAGAGAGAGAGAGAGAGAGAGAGAAACCTTGCCAACATCCTCATAAATGATGTGAAATTTGTGCCTTGCATCTGAGTTTTTGTTTTCATTAGAAGTACTTTATTTAAGAAAAAAGAAGTGCATTCTGGTGTTTTGTGTACCATTTCAGGAAAAGCTTTATACCTGCCGTCTGGAAGATTGTTTATTTTTTTATATTTTGGCTATGTCTTCAGAAAGATTTTCTTTTTCTTTTAATGGGCATTTTAATGTTTTTGAAAAAGCTAGAAAATAATATATTGAAGTTCTCGAGAAAAGGCAGGGCTGAAGTCTGTGTTGTTTCAACTTCTAACATTGCATCTGATATCAATCAGGGTACAGCAAGTTAGGCCAAAAGGGAGCTATTACAGCTTTAAACAAGGCCCATTTTAGAGTAGGGGGTTGGCACAAATAAATTACACAATACTTATGAATGTGTGTTGCAGAAAAACACACTCCGATATGCACACATTGTAATACATATAGGTAGTTAACATTATTTTATACATCAAACTTATCCTTCTCATGGAAGCATCTTTTAGAAGGGTTAGTATTTTTCTCCATTTATTTGGTTGCAATTTATCTTACAATCAAGAACTATAAAGTTTGTCAATTTATTATATTGTTGCTAAAGGATATTAATGACTAATGTAACTTGTTAAGGAAAATGTTTAGTTTTAACTGAGAACTATGAACCGCTTTGTATGTTTTTCTATTTAAAAAATAATAATTGGAGGTTTATTTACAAACCTTTATTTCCATACACTAGACAGTTATTTTATGCATTGGATTTGGAGTTTATAAATTTTTATGGAAAATGCTATTGTTTCAAAACTGTCAAGGTTAGGAAATAATGAGTTGTCCACTATTTAAGCATCACTACTATAGGGTGGTTTTTTAAAATGCATGAATGTAGTTTTGATAGGCAAATGAGATACATGAATTCAAGCTGTCACTGTTTTAGTGTTGTGATTTTAAAGTTACAAACTTTCTAAAAAAAAATAAAATCTTCACCTGGCACATATGTCTTCAGAGTGGAATGTATTCTGTCTCGTTTGTGGATAAACAGAAGGTTATACGACATCATATTACAAGTTACCTTTGTCTGTTATTCACCCATTAATAAATATTTTCATTTAGGGTTGATTTTTGGAGGTGAGGATAGAGAATCAGAATAGGAAGTTGGTATTTGTACCATCGAGATAGCTGTCAAAAGAAATGTATTTATAGGAACTGTTAAATGACATTTATTAAAAACAAATCTGTTGGTGTGTGTTCAAGAAAAAGGCAACAAACTTCACACTTTCACGTGCATTGGAATCTGTGTGCCTGTTTGGTAGTGAACAGAATAAACACTGGGGGGGGTATCAGCAGAAGGCAGACTGATTCCCTCAAACTGGAGAAATCTAAATTTTTACCTCTCTGAAGAATCGTCAATCGTAATTGAACGTTTAAGGAACCTTCGTGATGAGGCCATAATTCTGGCACCGGGTGAGAAAGCAGGAATTGTCTGTGTGTGCACGCATGGAGTGGATGCGTGCATTCACACAACACACATAGGTATATATCTGAAGAGGAATTATTTTTATATGGCCAGTATTGTTCTTGCTCCTATTAGATGTTGTGCAGTTCTTGATCTGATGCCAGGCATCTTGCAGATGCTCTGTAGGCCCTGCCTGAATTGTTTAGAGTGCCTGTCGGGAAGTGCCAGATTTCATTTCAAGTTGTTGCACATTCTCCCAGTTTGTGCAACCAAAATACAGGCTACGTTATTTTTTAGGAGCCTTCTTGCCTTAATATAAGATGTAGCTTAAAATTCTTCTCCTCTTCCTCTTGTCTCCCCTCCCGACAAGCCAATGGCTTGTTTTAAATTCAGTTTGAACTCTCTGAACTGAGAACAACCAAAGAAAATAGATCGTCTCTGGGAATAAACGAAAGTGGGGAAAATGGCAAAATCATTCCAGACCTTTCCGTATTTATATTAGAGTGGGAAGAAGAGCTTGGTTAGGAATGAGATCTCTGACAGTCACTTTTATTTTAAATCAAAAGGCATCTGACCGATTGGGGACTTCTAAATTAATCTGTTTTTGTATAAAGGCATTATAGTGTTTAAGGAAGTTATGTACTTCCTTTTTTTTCCAGTTCACCTGTTGTTCATGTCATCTGCCTTTTTTTTTTAAGCAAGGAAACAATTCTTTAGAATTGAGGTATTTTTTTTAAAAAAATAAAGGACAATTTCAGAAAAAAATAACTGAATAAACATATGTGTGCTATATCTCACTTTCTTGGTCATGCTTAGATTTTAAAAAAAAAAATCTTTATTTTTGTAATGCATGCTTGTTATGTAACATCTCAGCGTAATAGCTTTATCGACAAAGCCTCTGCAGTGGAAAAAGATTGCCTTTCCCAACTCTTAAAGACATTAAGATATCTCTTGTGGCATGTATGGTCTGAAATTCTGGAGTCTCACTTTTTTAATCACATGTTTAGAATTCCTAATTGCACATGGCTGAGATTTTAGCAAGCAGTTGTTTGATCAAATGACATACTTGAAAGAACATGGAGACAGCAACGATGGCATATATTGCAAATGAAATTGAAAACAAAAGTGGCAAAACTTTCACTTAATAGCATTTTAAGATCTCATCATTGATTCTCACCCACATGTGCATGTGATAAATCATATAGAGAGCCCTATAATTATCATAATTGCTCTTTTTTTGTACATTATACCAACAAGCGTGAAGCCATCTCACCAAATAGTGGTTCTGAAATAGTTATTTGTGAAGTTCTCAAATCAAAAAAACAAAATGCTAATGTGTTTTTGTGTTTCGATTCTGTCTGTTCTTATTATTATTAACCTTTTTCAGCCACAGAGAGTTATAAGAAATAAATATTTCATAGTATTATTCCTACTAACAGGCTAGGCCAAATAGCATGATTAATTCTGTTTATTAACAAGCATTAAATTTATTTCATTTATATAGAGGCAGTAAAGAATAGGTGTAATGGCAAATCATACTTATTGTTGTCTCTTTTCCCGTAAAATTAAATATCTGCCAATTAGATTTCTGTATATTTCATTGTTTTTCCAAGACAAACATACCCAGTAGTTCAAATCATCCTCCACAGGGAGAAGTTTGTGATACTGAAGTTTGGAAATACCAAAAAATCAGAAATAAAATATACACAGAACATTACCCAATAACATGTCAAAAATCTTAGTAAAAATACAGTCCATTAAAATTATACAGGCCTGTATAATTTAAGGCATCATGTTATTATTATGCATGAAAAGCTAATCATTTAAGCAATTTGTCAATATTATAAATATTTATTTACATTTATTTTCATGTACATCTATACAAATAATGTAGCTGCAAACTATATAGCTAGTTGAAAGAGGTTTTTGTTAAGACTTTAACATATAGTCACCTCCCAACTCAACATGTAACTTAATCTGTAATAAATTATTTTGTAAATATTTTATTAATATCAAGAAATAATAAAAGATTAGTATATACTTTAATATTTAATAATGCTTTTAATATTTAAAATACCATGTGCACGCCTATCCTGTTCCACTTTTTAGTGTCGCATTTGTACAAGTAAAACAGAAAACATTTCATATTTAAAGTTTTCTATAAAAAAAAAACAACAAACAGGCTTTCTCAGATAGCTCCTGTTTTCTGAATGCTGATTTAACAATGATATTGTTTCTTTATATTACAAAAATTAAGCTTTTGTACTTTTACGAATAGATGCTTTAGGATACAATTTCAGTCCTCATTTTTTCATGTAGCCTTACACTACTGCAATTAAAATAATATAATGAATAATCTGTAGAGCACTTTTTCATTATAAATGTATAAAGTTGCAATTGTTTTAGAAGCAAATATGTATTCTACAACTAACTCCCTTATAAATGAAATAGTGGTTGTTTTAGGGAATAATGAATTGGTGATCCATACATGGAAAATTACTATGGTGTCCTTAAGTAATATATTTTTTTCTAATCCTGGACTGAAAACATATTTGGGGGGCAGGGCAGGATTAGATTGGTTTGAAAATGCTCATTCCCAGCAGAGCCTTTGAAATACCTTTCCAAGTGTTTCGCAGAAATTGTGCAGAAGAGCAGTTTGCTTCCTGTTTGAAAATACACCAGGTCTGGTTCATGTTATACTTAGTTTACTGTAAAATTGCCATAGTATGTCAAGGACCAAGGGTTTAGCACTGCATTTTACCATGATGTGTTTAGAGAAAGCAAAAAAAGAAAAAAATAGACTATCTAGAATCATAGGGATATTCCTGGCTTCCTTTACGTGTTGTGTGTGTTGTGTATGTATTTAGAGAGTGTGAGAGCAAAGGGGGTGCCTTTGGAAAAGCTCATGTACTATCTGTGAGAATCTGTGATAAATGATTAAAATTGTAGAATATTTGCAAGCCTGATCTGTAACCCAGTGAAGTTGACTCAAAACCATTTTGTTTGGCTTGCAGTCCCTAAGGATAAATTGGTTAAACTCCAGTAACTCAGCTTAACTGGACTGCGGATCGACTCCACTTTTGTTTTGTCTGAATAGCTGTCTGTCAGACCAGCTTTGCCTTTGACAAGCTTCTTATACACATAAAGGATGTCTGTCTTAAAACACATGTCGGGAAAATGTATGTTCCTACAGAACACAGATGAAGCTGACTGATATTGCTAAAGAAAGCTGAAACCTTAGTTTCACACCCCAGCTTCCAGAAGTCAGGCATTCTATTAATTACCATATTTTAATGTTTTTGTTCTGGAAACTGAAGCATATGAATCTCAGTCATGTTCTCTGTATCATATATATGCCCATATGCATGGTTTAAAATCTTGCAGATGTCAACCGGACTTCTATTCGATTTTTATATGTTCCTTTTTATTGCTCTTCTTATTACTGTTTGTGATCGGAATTCGTTAACTAAAATTAGTCTTTATATGCAGAAGGTAAAATATTTGGAGGAATTGTCCCTGCTAAAGCTAAATGGTTACAGAAATCAGAGTAGAAGTATGCAATTCACAGAAACTTTTTTTTTGTCATGGATCATAATTGCCTTATATCTCTCGAGCATCAGAAGAAGGGCTGCTGAAAATACCCCTAGTTGTAAATTTACCCCAGGTTAAAGTTGCATAATTTGCCACACTGTAATTATCTTTATCGTCATTAGAAGTATCATTTTGCCACAGTCTGTAATACAATAACAATCTGTGTTTATGATTCCATTTGTATCGTATAATACAGACAACAAAAAGAAAGATAGGAAACTAAATGTATGGGCTGTAGATATCTGTGTATACATAGAAGGTGGGTGGGGAATACTTCTGTGTGTCTGGTTTATTTCCCTCAAAGTTTTTTATTTGGTTCTTAAGGTGACTCAAAAGATCTATGAAGTTGAAAAGGAAGGAAACTTTGTATACCTGCATGGACTTAATAGGTTCCTAACCAGAAATGAAGCTATTATAAAAAAAACTGCTTTGTGCAAAATCCAGGCACACTTAACAGAGATGTGCTTGAGCTTTTAAGGCACATACAAGCCAAACGGGAGCAGGCTGTGGCTGATCGATGAATGAAAATGGGGCTGTCTTTACTTATACGCCCCTGAAATATGTAGTCTTTGCCTATCCTTCGCAGGATCCCAAAGGGGAGCTTTCATAGATACCAAATTACACTCGTTTGGAGAGAAGGCAGTGTTGATATAATTGGTGGGGCAGCACGACAGTGTTAGATTCCAGCTGCTTCCTTTGGAGTGGACTTGCAAACACAGAAAACATGTTAACAATACAGGCTAACATTTGATTTGGCTTTTTCACCTTTGTGTTCTAGTGAGAATTACAGACTTAACAAATCTTGACTACTGGCAATGAGGCTGATATAAGACCAGCATCTGTAATTTTAAGGATTTTCACTTTGGAGTGATGTTATCTATCTGTGTCTGGACATCTGCACATAAAGATACAAACATGCCCACGTACAAAGTTTTTGTAATTACGAGAAGTTTTTGTAGTTGCCCTTTTATTATTATAAAGTTGTTTTAATTTTTCTGCATGGATTTCTCCACATGTACGGTCAGTTAAAGTCCCCTTTCTCTTTAATAAAACATCTCTTCCGCATATTTTTCTTGCCCTTAACAGCAGTTTAGGAATGATGGAAAATATTGTGCTGATTGTCTCTAAATCGTCTTTGCTTTAAAGGATAAAGGGAGCAAAGTGGAATTGTGGAATTGTTTTGTTGATGGGGGGGAAGGGCTGGGAGAGAGTGGAATATACAGTGATGTTGCTTGCATATTTAAACCCCGTTAGGAGTGACATGATTAAAATAATCAAATGTATTACTTAAAAAATTTAAAAAGATAAGTAGTGCACCCCATTATTTTATTGACTTTTAAATATGGATTGCAGAAATGTTTACACTTTTAATGGCATTATTAAGCTAAACTGACAGATCAGTGGAAAAAAAGTTGATTGCCCAGCATATTATTAACACTGCACCTGTTACAACAATTCCAGTAGACACAGAATAACAGAGTATAGCTATGATCCTTTAGGCAGTTTTTGAGAGGGGTTATAAGGTGGGATTAAGAAAGAAGAAAATAAACTTAAGCAAGGCACTGATAAAAAAAAATCAGAATTGGAAGGAGGTCCTCTTGGATCCAATTGAATTTATCAGTAGACATGCATAGGATTGCATTCTTAGTGAAATTTTCTCAGGCATATTATGCTAACTTTGATTACCATGGAAGCTTTCAAATAATGTACATAACTGTTGGTAACTAATACTCAGAATTACAATTTATACTTTCTGTAATGTTCACTGCTTATTAAATTTCTGGTGCTGAGACAGAGAGAAATAAGCGCTCAGTTACTAACAGACTGCCCTGTTTGCCATGTCCCTTGTTTTAAAGAAAGTAAATCTGGATGCAGATTAACTGAAAACACTGGGTTGTATTGTCAAGCATTAAATGTAGAATTGTGATTTCATATCTGCTGCAATTCATTGCATAGCCGTTTGGCTTTGCGGCATGCCAAACTGGCTTCTGTAACTGCATTATAGATAAATGATGTCTTTTTTGAAATTTAATTTTTTTTAAAAAATGTATTAATTCATATTTCTCAATTTGCTGTCTTAAAAGTGAAGTGAACTTTGCAGAGTCTTTGTAACCCACACCAGTGTAGTTTTCCATTGTGGTTTGTCTTGTGGGAATAATCTTGTTCTGTCCTACAACATCTGTTATGCATTCGGTGATATGAGCAAAACAGTTCATAAGCATAAGGCCATGCTTATACTCTACCCATGTTTTTGGTTAAATAATGGTAAAATTTAAAATACATCTTCAGAGCATTCTTTGCACATTTTAGAAACCCTCCCAACAATCCTCTGAGACTGGATTGTCCCCTCATCCCCCGCCACCTCCCTCCCCCTGGCTTCTTTTGTAGGTCAATAGTGAGAGTATATCAACCTGCTCTAACCTCCCTATTGCATTTTGTAGATAAAAATCTGCTCCTCTGGAAATTACAGGAACATATTCCGCATCCACTACATTAGATATTCAAGGCAGAGAGTGGGAGTTCTAGACTGCAGTTTAAATTTGGCAACTCCTCACATAGGAATTAAAAACTTTTCTTGTTTCTATTAGTTCAAAATTGAGCACTCTTACTACCCTTCTTTAATCTCTAAATAATTGCTGCTGTTTTAGGATTGTGGGTACTAAAATTAGTTCCATTTTGGATTTATTTTGAGCTAATGCATTACTTCCCTGAATAGGCAAAGAAAGAGGGTGTAACCATTACAAAAATAATGGTTATAGTTTGTGTGCTGCTTGCAATTTTTGCATGGGCTACATAATGCTGGAGCTTCGGATTAATGCAAAGTTACCCATTTCTAAAATTACATGCCTCTATTTCTGTGATTTAAAATGCAGTATTAAGCAGATATGAAGCAGATAATTTTTACAGTTATGGCGGTGACCCTTTTTCCTGTCTGGATGGGCAATAAATTCCACGCGGTCCCCATTGCCAAAGCATGACTGAATAACAGTCTGAAACCTGTTATTAGATATCTTTGCAATGCCAGTCATACCGGAAGTTTGGTTGGCAGAAGGGATCAAATGTGCAGATCAGTCATGTTTTCGTTCAACTAGTTTTCAGCACAGCGGCCATGTTCAAATTAGTTATTTTCAAATCCTGACAGCTGTGCTATTTAAAACAATACCAGCTGTTGTGATGTAAAATTGAATTTTCTATTAACACCTGGGAAAAAAAACTTGGTGTGGTATGAAATATCCAACCTCTGGAAGGGTAAAATGATACCTTCAGATTTTTCTTTGGTAATCCCATTTACCAAATAAGCAATCCTGTGAGTTGTAGTGTTGAAATCAGTTGCAGCAAGAAGAAGCAACATAATAGATTTAGTCTTCTTGATATCAGTCTATGAAAATCTACCATGGAAGTAAATTCCATTCAGCATATTCAGACTTGTTTTCGTTTGGTTTACATGGAAAACCCTAACCCTAATCTGCTAACGTAGTTATCAATCTAATATTGGTGGAATTTGATTAACTGTACAAAAACAGAGCCATATACATCTTAAAGGATGCATTGGGAATAATCCACAATTCATCCTTATTCTCTAGAGAGAATAAACTTTGTAAGTTCCAATATATGTTTTCACAATTAAATATAATCATTTAATGGCACTTAAACAAATGTGTTTCCAGCTTTAAGATCTGTTTTCACATGTTTGCTATGAGGGAACAACTCTCCTTCCATAATTAATATGGCTTATTCTCAATTATACAGGTAGTCCTTGACTTACAACAGTTCATCGAGTGACCATTCAAAGTTACAAAATCACTGGAAAAAAGTGACTTATGATGGTTTTTCAAAATTATGACCATTGTAGAATCCCTATGGTCACAAGATCAAAATTCAGATGCTTGGCGACTGACTCATATTTATGACGGTTGCAGTGTTTTGCAACCTTCTGACAAGCAGTCAATGGGGAAAGCAGTTTCACTTAACAACCATGTTATTAATTTATCAACTGCAGTGATTCGCTTAACAACTGTGGCATGAAAGTTTGTACAATGGGACAAAATTCACTTAACAAATGTTTCACTTAGTAACAGAAATTTTGGGCTCCATTGTGATCATAATTTGAGGACTGCTGTATATGCATAGGATAACTAAATTGAGGATGCAACAGTGGTGGGTTGCTCCCGGTTCGGCCCGGTTCGCGCGATCCAGTAGCAGTGATGGTGTGACGTCACCGAACCAGTTCTCAGCGGCCATGAGCTCGGCCAACCCATGTGCCCGTACTTATGTTTCTCTGCACTGCGCATGCGCAGAGTGCTTGTTTCAAATTTTTTCCAAGGAGAGTAGTTAGTGCGCATGCACAGAGCATGCGTTCGGCGCGCACGCGAGAGAAGTGAGCGTGCACGCGCCGATCACACGTAAAGCGCATGCATGAAGAGAACTGGTAGTAAAGGTAAGTACAACCCACCCCTGGGATGCAGTATGCTGAAATGTAATTACAAGAATAAGTGGACTTCAGATTTCCAAGAACTAGAATCCTACAACCTACTATTCACAACATATTGCAAAATATATATATTTAAAATTATAGAATTCTGAGCCCAGATATTACTGAATCTGATCTATTATAGCTGGTCACA
This sequence comes from Grayia smithii, assembly GCA_032468115.1. Lineage (NCBI taxonomy): Eukaryota > Metazoa > Chordata > Lepidosauria > Squamata > Grayiidae > Grayia > Grayia smithii. The sequence goes on from JANHFM010001283.1 coordinate 31,684, forward strand.
CTGTAGTCAGATGTTTAAACTGAATTAGGCATTTTTATCCACCTGTCACGTCCTTCCCAAGGACCTGGGATAGACAAATGTTGTGTGATGGTGTTAAAGGTATCACAGGATGTAAGCTGTTCCAAGTAAAGTTGTCTTTTGCAACTGATTAGTCGTGAATTTGTTAATGCCAGTGGTGTTCAAATGATGCTCCAGATGTTTGGAAATTGCACCCAAGGCGCCTATTACTATTGGCACTATTTTTGCTTTCTTTTGCCACAGTCTTTCTACTTCAATTTGCAAGGTTTTTTTTTTATTTTGTAATTTTCTTCAGTTCTTTCTTTTCTGCTGCCTCCAGATTCTGCAACATCCACTGTCCATATTTTTTTTGTTTTTCTTATCAGTGCTTGTTAAGACTGGGGTATTTGAGGCTGCCCTTGAAGAGCATCCAGAAGCTCCAGTTGGTGCAAAATGCAGCGGCCCACATGGTTTTATGCAGATCCTGGTGTGCACATGTATCACCTGTCCTGCGGGAGCTGCATTGGTTGCTCATTTGCTTCTGGGTGCAATTCAAGGTGCTAGATGTCATCTTTAAAGACCTTCATGGCTTAGGACCAGATTATCTGAGGGACCATCTCTTGCCAGTCACATCTACCTGACCCATCAGAGCGGGGATGCAGGGAATGTTGTGGATCCCATCCCTGAGAGAGATACACTCCAGAAAAAGGCCCTTCTCCATGGTGGCTCCCTCCCTCTGGAACACCATTCCCCCAGAGATTAGAATGGCCCCCACTCTAATACCCTTCCGGAAGGTGCTGAATACCTGGTTCTACTAGCGGGCCTGAGGAACCCAGAGCTGGATGGAGCCCATTAAATGGCTCATGTGATCTGCTGTCGCCGGGGCGGGGGTGGGAGATGATTTTGTTATATTGTATTATATTAATTTATTTAATTCTTTTTGTTAGTTTTTATTGTTTTAAATGTGGTTTTATATTCTGTAAGCCACCTTGAGTCGCCATGGGCAATATAAATTCAATAAATACATTTGCGTGCTTGTCTGTTTGAATTCTAAAATCTCCGAACACTTTAGCTTCATCATTTCCTATTACTTTGTCTGTCTTGGGGTTCCGTCAGTTCTTGCTTCAATGCAAATGACGTTTCTTGCAGATATTCCAATGAACCATCGTTGTTATTTTGTCAGGCTGTTGTTTGTAACCAGTCTGTGCAGTCTTCTTGTAGCAACTAAATAGTTGGTGCACTGTATCTTCAGTTTCTTTGCAGAGGTGTCATTTGCTTTTCATTGCTTTCTGATCAATTCTGATTTTATATGCATTTGTTCTTAAGGTTTGGTATTCTACATCCAGAGTTAGCTCCTCCATCACTTTCTTCAACTTTCCCTGCTCTTAGCCATTGCCAGATTTTGTTATCTGCATTGCCTACTAGATTTGTGTGTCTGTATGTACTGGCCTTGTAATACAGTGCTTTGCATTGTGTCCCTTCTGTTCTTCATTTGGGTATTTTGTAGGCTAATTTGGTGACTCTGATATTCAGTAAGCCTTCATTGTGTAGTAGTTTCAATGCATCTTCTTCAGTGGCCTTTAGATCAGTGGTTCTCAACCTGTGGGTCGGGACCCCTTTGGGGATCGAACGACCCTTTCACAGGGGTCACCTAAGAC
>JANHFM010001286.1:33866-47946 GCA_032468115.1 Grayia smithii
AGATGACAGTTGCTCTTTAAAAATTATGATTTAAATCGAGTTGATTTAAATCAAGCCTTTTTACTGGTGATTTAAATTGTGATTTAAATCGACTTGATTTAAATCAAATCCACCCTGATTTAAATATTTAACAAAAATATACTGCTACATCTTGCTCAGTCTCTCTGGGACAAGGAACGGGAAGTTATTCCATTTACCTAAAAAAAAAATCCCAAAAAGAAAATCCAGATTTCTGAAGTTAAATCAGGAGAATAATATTGGTTCAGTAGCACATTGCTGAATAGAAGACAATTTTCAAGATGCTAATAAAATTAAGAAAAGGCTTGGCCAAATGAACTATTCACACAGGATAAAAATATAACAACACAATACAATAGAATCTACAGATGCTATTCAATTTGTATTATTTGTTCTTTGTCCAGTTACTAAAATAGATGAACTTCCTAGACTCTATAATTAAAAAGCTAATGGGTTTATTTTAAATACCTCAGTTAGTAAGCCCATACAAATGGTGAATAATCTGAATAAAAGGTATGTACAATTGAAGTTTAAATATACTTTTATTCTTTTGATTCAGTCTTGATTCCTGGCAAATGCCTAGATAAGTTCTTGTCATTTTCTTGGAAAATTTCAGAAATGGCTTACTGAGCTGAGTGAAACTTATTGGCTAAAGTTCCAGTCCATGGTAGGACTAGCATTCATAGTCACCCAGTTTATAGCCTGATATCTTAACCACTACACTAAAGTGATTCTCCATAAGTATACTTAGGATTGTTTATACCTATATTTAAGAGGTACATTTTATAGGGGAGAAAATAGGAGGCAGCAGTACTATGTACATTTGCCATCTTGAGTTGAACAAAATAAATAAAAGCCAACATAAAAATCTAATATGGTGGGCTGAAAACCTTCGCTCCTTCCGTCGTGACCTGAAGACGTGGCTATTCCAACTGGCTGATGTGATCGGGTTTTTAATTTGGTCTATTTTAAATTGTTTTAATTTATTTATTTTAAACTATTTTTAAACTTTCTACTATATTACCTTTTTTGTGAGCCACCCCGAGTCCTTCGGGAGAAGGGCAGCATATAAATCAAAGTAATAAATAAATAAATAAATAAAATAAATAAATAATATTCTCATCTCAAATTTGAGACTCACAGATAAATTACCAAAATCCATTAAAAAGGGCTAAGACGGTTACTGTAAGTAAGCCAACAATGAAGTTTGTAGTTAACTTACACAGATTGGCCTCAGCATCAACTGTACTTTCATTTTGCAGATAAGAACTTGAAATTATTAACCTAATCAATTATCCTCTTTTACATTCCAGACTTATTTTGTTCCATTATGTCTAGTCAACAATCTACTCACCCTACTAAGCCTGGAAACAGCCAGAGATATTGACGTTTTAAATTCATCTGGATTCTTTTGTGCCAGAGTAGTGATCAAACTGGTAGCAGCTGTAACCACACCCTGAAAAAAAAAAGCAATTTTATAGTTCCCTTAAAATTTCCAGGCTTAAATCCATCATATGTACACTATGCTATTATTACACACAAAGAATACAATCAAGTTTCATATTCCATTTTATAAGCTTGGTGAAAGAGAATTTCATTTTGTGATGGTACTTAGATTTCAAGGTATAGTCAAGGTATATTCAAAATACTGTCACAGTCTGGGGCAAGTGCAAATAGATTTGGGTGTTACAGGATTGTAAGCTTGGCTATCAAAACAAGATCCTCAGCTTCACAGCTGTCCATGAAAACTATTGTGTCCTTTAACTTGACACATATGTCTCACATGGGACTTCAGATGGTGAATCTCTAAATTCTATTAAACAACAGGGCCACCTAAAAGTAGCTCTCTCTCTCTACTTCAAGTGTTTTTTTTTACTCTTAACTGTAAGAAATATAAACAAGTAAGAACTTTTCATAGCATAACTCAACGTTCATCGATCAGATATTTTCCGAAGTTATTTGAGGCTCATTAAAGATTTAACATGACTTTTTAAAATTAGCTTATCAAGAAAAGGGGATACTACAAAACAAAATCTATGTAGTTGCCAGCAATATTTGATCCTGTTCCTCCCCCATCTTATTCTTTCTGGCCAACTGTGGATTGGCATCAGGAACACCTGTTTTAAGTTATTCCAGACCTTCTCATGCCATGTCCAGAAGGTGGTGCTGAGGGACCATTGTTTACCTTCTAGCTTTCCTTTTATACCTTATGTTGTCAAACATCTAAGTCATCTGGAATTTTGAAGTGGGGTATCATCAGTAAGCTAATAACAAACCACTCTATTGGGTTTTATCATCCAGTTCAATAAGCAAAAGTATCAATTTTGATACTTTTGAACCTTACCTAAGTTCAATAATGGACTGGGTGAGGAAGAGCAAGCTGAAATAAAATCTAGACAAGATGGAGGTACTACTGTTAATTCTAAAACTGGGAGTTGGGACACAGCTTAGTCTGCCTAGTTTGAATTGGCCTGCATTCTCCATGAATGAGCAGTTTGTAATCTGAGAGTATTCCTTAATTCCCAGTTGATGAGTAGAATCGTAGGATTAAAAAAAAAATGTTTCTGCTCCACAATTCTGGCAGAACTAATAGAGCTGCAGTTTCTGTGGGGCAAAAATGCAAAAATAAAAACTTCTTCAAAGTATGGGCAGGATGTGGACAATCCATGTTGTTTCCTTGGAACATCCTATATTTTGGATATGATTTGGAAAAAACTTTCAACTAGGGAATATATTCAGCTGTGCTTACCAGATGTTGGTCATTGAGAAGGTGCACAACTCTTGATGTCCAGTCTCCCATTGGCACTAGATCAGGAGATGTTCGGTATAATCGTAGCAAGCACAGGGCTGCACTTTGCTTTACACTATCCATGGTGTCTCTAAAAGAACAAACAAAATCCTGTCAATAATTGAAATGATCTCCCCAAACTCCCTGGGACACATTTTGTTCAACCCAGTTATATATTGGGAAGAAAAATGTCCCTCATGCATAAGTAATTGGAAAGTAATCATCTTGTTGAGCAATTGATTCTATAAACTGGAATCTTTTGTATCACAGTGAAAAAAAGAGATGAAAAATAATTTTAGGTTTCCTATCAATTTGTTACTGAAATAGCATGTTTTCCAGCTACATCAAATTTTTAGAGGCATTTTTTAGAAGACCATGGGATAGGTTCATAGCTGCAGAGTTAATCTTCTGGCATACCCATCTAAATTTCATTGAAACAAAGCATGTTCAGCACCAGAAAAATACATTACCTGCAAAATTCCTAAATGTACTATCACATATTGGGAAATGAATGTTGCCAATACAAACATCACTTTACAATTCACACACTACTTCAACTTATCAGATTTCTGGTATAAGATAAAGTTACTTGCCCAGAAAAATTTTCTTTACCCTACAAGGCTGCACATTCCTATGTTATATTAGCTCAGTAAAATTTAAAAAATACTTATTTTTACTGTAATTAAACAGCTAGTTCTAATAAAACATTTCAAATTTTAGAATTTCTTTACAAGGTTGCCTCTTACTGTACTACAGATAACATAGGTTTACCATAACGTACAAACACATTACAAAAGGTTTTTCAAGATTCGCCCTTGGTGAGATAAGTGGGCATATAAATTTGATTAATAAATATATAAAATAAAAAATAAACGTCTGAAAAACATCACAGAAATATAAATGGACATTCATATAAATTTGGTGCTGCATTTAAACTGACACTTAAGCAAGTTCGCACTGATCAGTTGCAAACTTTAACTATCTAATAAGGCCAATACTAAGGCAACCTTAAAAACATAATCACTCTCAAACACTGGAAGAAGTCTTTATTCATAATAAAGCAGACACAGAGGGTTCACAAATACAACTTTGGGGAGCAAACAGGTGTTCTCTCTTTCCAATGTCAACTTCAAAGAAATGGATTTCTAAGCATAAGACCATCAATGGGAAGAGAAAGAGTGTTTAAACAAATATGATACTTGTTACATCTAACAGAATAAACTCAATTGCCTACTAATACTCAGTTTGTGCATATTACTTACCCGGCTACCAGTATTTTTGGAATTTCACCAGCAAATGCTTCGGCCATCTCTCTGCTACCCACGTTGGCAATGCAGTGCAAAGCTAGGCCCATAAAAGTGGGGTTCCGGCTAGCTAAATCATTCTTGATTGCATTGTTTATCAGGCGTATCAACTCACTGTTCGAATTCACAAGTACGGAGATGAACAAATAACCCTGGGATTAAGAGAATAAATTAGTGGTGAGTCAACTGGGAAATGTTTAAAACGTTAGGTATGGGGTTTTGAAAAATGGTTCCTTCATGTGTATTGTACAAATTGCTGAAGAATCTTTTTTTTTTTAGTCCTGGTCTTGAAGCAAGATGTGTTACACTGCAGCAGTTTTTCACTGTAGTTAAAAATCAATGCAAGTTTCTGATGAAGTAGACAGTTGGGGATACTAAACTAGACTGAATTAGTAGAGTTTTGTTACTTTTAAAGTCATGCTGGCAAACAGCTATATACCAGAAAGAACATCTGGATTATTGTCAGTTTGGCCCCTGACATTCCTCAAAAAGATCACCCAGAACAGCTTTTCAGATGCATTTTGAAATAAGCTTCAGAAGGTCATGAGAAAAGGACCCCATGTGTACAGGCATATAATTAAGCACATAAACCTATATATGGGAGCCTTAAGTTATACAATTTGAGGAACGTGTCCAAGTCTCTTGATCATAATGCCCTTTCATGCAAAAATCAGACTAATAAAATGTTATGATAAGAAAGTTAGATAAATTACTGTGATGAAATTACAGGTAGTTCTTGATTTACGACTGGTTGCTTAGCAACCATTTAAAGTTACAATGGCCCTACATCAGGAGTGGGTACTACTTACCTTTACTATCGGTTCTCTTCATGCACACGCTTTGCATGCGCTTTGCGTGTATTTCTACCTGAAAAAACTAAAAAAAAAAGCGCTCTGCACATGCGCAGAGCAGAAAACCGAAGAAAAATGGAGAAAAACAGTACGGGCGCGTGGGTGGGCCCAGTTCCCGGCCGTGGAGAACCGGTTCGGTGACGTCACAATGTCACTGCTACTGAATCGTGCGAACCCGGCCGAACCGAAAGCAACCCACCACTGCCCTACGTGGGGGTTATTTATGAACCTAAATTATGACAGTTCCTGCCCTCAGTCATGTGACCACACTTCAGGCACTTGGCAAATGGCCTGCATATATAGCCATTTGCAGTCCTATGACCTTGTGACCATACTTTTAGTTGTAGTTTTTGGCAAAACTACATCCATAGCAAACAATTGTTTGGCTTAATGACTCTGGATTTGCTTAATGACCATGGTGATTCACTTAATGGCCATTACAAAGTAGGCATAAAATTGGGTCAATCCTGTGATCAACCCACTTTACAACTGTTACAAATTGCAACCATGATGGGCAGTTTCCATTATGGTCGTAACTCAATCATATCACTTGTATTACAAATGCAAACAAAATTTAAAAATTTTTAAGGTATGGCCAATTTACAGGTTTGCTTTGCAAATTTCTTTAATTACAGGCAGGAAAAACGAGAAGTAACTGGGATGACTAGCATGGATAGCCTTCCTTTAACTTTTATCTTATTGACTTTTCACAAGAATTACCATGAACTATTTTTAACTTTAAAAAAAATACCAGAGAGAGAATGAGATAAACAGTGTTTACCAAATGTTTGTGCTTCAATTGAAAAGAAGATAGAACCTATACCTGTATTTCTCTCAGCAAGATGATTGCATGTTCCAGCAACTATGTAGCAAGTATTCTGTATGTGTAAAACTGCTCTATAATCATTTGCTTCTTGGTATATTATAAATGCAGAACAGTTTATATATGCCTTTTCTGTTTCGATGCCAAGGGCATGCATTTCTAAGAAATCTAACTAGATCTAAATCCTCTGCATCTATCTACTTTCAAATCCTCAATTATATTACATGTCACTCACTGAGTACTCCACAGCAGCTAAGGAGAAAATCTAGTCATCGCTGTTACAATTGCCTAGTCAATTATAATACCATGAGTGGCTAGAATTAGGATGGTATAACAAGGTGATGACCACTAACATCCCATTTCAATCTAGGCTTTTCTGCAACAGCTGTACAGATCAAATGTGAACAATCTATGCCCCACAGCCATAGGAAATTCTTGATGCAATTTCAGAATTCCATATAAATTTCAATTTATATCTCTGATAAATGCTGTCTCTTACTCCAAATCAGTTGTTTAAAAAGAAGAAAACACTATAGAGAAGAACAATTGATGTTGGAGAATAAGTACCCCTCCAATTCAGCTAGATATAGGTAGTCCTCGACTTACGATCACAATTGAACCAAAAATTTCTGTTGTTAAGTGAGACATTTAAGTAAAATTTGCCCCTTTTATAACTTTTCTTGCTTGTTAAGTGAATCACTGCAGTTAAGTTAATGACAGAGTTGTTAAATGAATCTGACTTCCCCATTGACTCTGCTTGTCAAAAGATTGCAAAAGGTGATCGTAGGACCCCCAAGACATTGCAACTGTCATAAATATGAACCAGTTGCCACATGTTCAAATTTTGATCACATAACCTCAGGGATGCTACAACGGTTGTAAGTATGAAAAACAATCATGAGTAATTTTTTTTCCCCAATGCCTTGGTAACTTTGAATGGTCACTAAATGAACTGTTGTAAATCAAGGATTGCCTTTTATTTCAAAATGAAATTTTTAAGTACGGGAGAACTACAGTATGTCGTAAGCACACCTTAATGTGCAACCAACAGCTATACATGAAAGGAGGTATAGGAAATTCCTATTGGAAGATGCAGTTTGTCCAGGTAGGATAAAAGAGTTTATAAAATATAGAATGAAGCAAATGTCAGATCCCATAGGCCAATGATAATACTGTAAGTTTTATTGATTTAATTACTTTTTTCAGATAAAAAGTTATTGTACTTAAGATTGTTCAAAGGTTATATATCAAATGAGTAAGGAAATGTTTAGAAGAGAATGGCAAATTATTCAAACTTTTAATGTGATTTATATATTTTTTTTAAAGTATCAATGAGGCCTAACTTTTGGTACAATTCATTAATAGCTAAAAGCCTTCGGTTTTATTTTTTTGCCAATATCTATTGCCAAAAGAGCATGATGCTACTGCATTAAATATTTCTAAGTAGTGTTACATGGCCTGCAGAATACATAATGACTGCTTAGAACAAATTTAACTGAATAAATCAATATGTACTGTATCTAGCAATTTTACCATTTCTTTCTTTGTATACTTTGGGTCTTTGATCACAATAATTGATTGAGCCTCGGTGGTGCACTTAGCTAGTGCACTGCTAAGTGTTTCCACTTAGCTCCATCTGCCTACAATTAGTGCAAGTTCAAATCTCACCAGGCTCAAGGTTGACTCAGCCTTCCATCCTTTCGAGGTAGGTAAACTGAGGACCCAGATTGTTGGGGGCAATAAACTGACTTTGTATCAATGCCGCTGGCGGGGGGGCAAAAGTCCTAATAAGCAGGCATATACATGGAATGAAGGCTATTGCTAAGCACACTGATTTGTGCTTACAAAATTGTAAGCCACCCTAAGTCTTCGGAGAAGGGTGGCATATAAGTTGAAATAAAAGATAAAAATAAAATAAAGAAATAAACAATAATAAACTTGAAACCCATCTAGCCTTTAGTTCTGATTTTATTTCCTGTTTGCTTCAACCCCACCAAGCATGCGGCCCTCTGCAGATTATGCCTGAAGGATTATGAACATTATTTTTTTAAAAAAATGTACGCTTCGGTACAGATTTTAGACTGCGGATGACTCAATGTGCTCAGCCAGTAATGACTCTACAGAGCTCTAATATGGAAAAAAAAAACACATATGTGTACAAAAGATCAGTACCTGCTTATTTTTCTAAGATGTTTGCACGTTATAAGCAACAATGTTTATGATTTTTTTTAAAAAAAACAACTAATATTTTTGTTCAAAATTCATTCTAAACAGATTTTTAGAAGAAAGCTTTCATTAAATTAATTAGTTTATGATCCCAAACAGTTAAGTCAACAGTGAAATTACTGCTGCAGGCAAGCATAAGCCTTTGTATTCTGTATTCTTACAGTGATTGTATTCTTACAGTGTTGACAGCTCTTTATTAAGTAGTTCCCTTACCAATATACCTATCAGTACAGTAGTTCTAAGTCTTCTTACAACAGCACTGGATCTAATGCATAGAAAATTGAATTAATACAGATTGCTCATTTTTATTTTCTTATTTGCTGCTTCATTAGCTACTCATTTAACATCAATCTGTCTTCCAGCTTTCTCATTTTCTTTATCTTTGCAAGTATTTTTTTTACCGCAGTTTCATTATGAAAACTTTCACATGAACCACATTTGATAGAAAAATAATTTATTACTACAGCATGCTGCAATGTGGATCATTTCAGATGTACAGACAAGTCCCAGAATTTGCCAACTAAATTGAAGGTTGGATGCTATATCACTTTATTTAATAATTAATTACATTTATATAGCCACCCATCTCACAAGGAAAGACTCTGGTAGTGTATAATAATAATCAATTTAAAACAATACATATATAAAAAGAGGGTTTTAAATGTATAACATTAAAAATAGAGGTTAATTAAAAGTAAAATATATACAATTTGTATATATACAAAACATATACAAATATATACAAAGTACAATATATACAATTGGGAAATTCTGGGGTTCCAGCTCTAAAAATAAAATAACATTTAAAAAGTCTGGGCATGCCAGATACTGTCCCGCATGGAAGCCAAGCAGGTAAACAAGGTAACTATAATTTTGCTATGCAGTATGAGACATTACTTACAATTTGTTTCTCTGTATATTTGTTTGAACTCAGGAGATTCACAGCCTCCATGTGGCCGAAATCAATATCATGTCCCAGGAGAAAAATGAAAAGCAGCTTGCAGACATATTTTTTCTTGCTGTAACCATCCAGGGCTTTATCACCTAATGAGTAATTAAATAGAAGCCATAAACACTTAAACCAAACACAAATACTGTATGCCTTTTAAATATATTGATTAGACATTCCATCATGTCTTCTCATGGTATTGAACCAGCTCCACAATGTATACCCTGTGAAAATTGCAGCTACATCCTTATAAGCCTGCTGAATTCTTGTCAGAGAGTGAAATATAATTTCAATAATGACAATAGATCATAATTTATAGATTACTATGTGACAACTCTGTAGGGGGAGAAAACTTTTTAAGATGGTTTATTTATATTTACTTGAAATTAACTAGTTAAGAAATAAACTTAATCAGCAGGGAACCAAAGCTAATTTAAAACAAAGACTTCCATAAAAGAGATTGAAATTTGAATTTGGTTAAAAATTAAGTTGTATTTACATATACATAAATACAATACTTTCTTTAATTAGCACATAATGTATATCAAACTCAAAAGGCCTAGAATAACTCGCAATGCCCAACTCGCTGCAGCCAATTCACCATGGCCAATTTGCCACAGCCAACTCACTGTAGGACAGGAGTGTCAAACTCACATCGTCACAATAGCATCACGTGATGTATCGGGACTTTTCACCCCTTCGCTGAACTGGGCATGGGCGTGACCAGCATGTGACGCATCCGGCCCATGGGCCAGCAGTTTGACAGCCCTGCTGTAGGATAAACTCATCGCAAGACATTGTATTAATCGCTTTACTCAGTTACTTTTATCATCGGCAACCACATTTTCTCCAAAATTATAGGAACTCTTCTATTTCTGGATTGACTTTCTTTATTTTTCTATATTTCTGTGTTTGTTGAATTGTCCTATGGCGAGTTGTCCTACAGGAAGTTGGCCGTGGTTAGCTGGCCGATTCCATAAATAATAAAGATATTTCTTGCTTTAACAACAACCATTTTGAGACTAGAAACTCTTTCACCAAGTGACAGGTCATTAAGAGGAAAATCATCTGACCACCTCAAACTGATGTTGCTTCTGCTGTAGTTGTTAAGCAAATCTCTTGTGGTCTTTAAACAAGACATCATGTTATTGAGACTTGCATTTATTCTTGACTGTCTGCTTACTGGAAGCGGGCTATGAAGTGTGCAAATGGTAAGCATGCAGTCACAGGATGCTATGACAGTTATAAGCAGCCCCTGGTTGAGAAGTCCCCAAATGTTGATTACATGGCCATGGGAATGCTAAATTTACTATTTTGGCACTGTTGTAACTACAAACAGTTGCTAAGCAGGACAGTCAGTAAGTGAGGTCTTCCTGTGGTTGTTAAAGAGCATCATAAAGATCAGAAGAGGCTGACCTAAAGGTGCTTTAATCTATTCATCTAGTAAAAAATGCATTGATCTATTAATCTGGACAAAAAAGTATGATTCAGTCTAATGAATGCAGATTGACAGGACAAGTAGCCATCTTAGATTTCTTCACATCTTATATAGAGCTTCAAAAATGGCTGTTCTATTTATACAAAAATGGCACTGTTAGTAATTCAGTTACCTACAAATAGGAACAAGTTTGCCTCTTGGCATTATTTTCCTTGAAGAGACATAATGGATTCTAAATCACATTTGGCTTTTTGCATGAACAAGCATCTGGCGATGTGGAAAGCAACTGGTAAGACAGTATAGACAAGGCCTAAAAATATTCCTTCTCCTTGGCAACTGCCAGTCTCTAGGCTACAACATGGCTGATATTAAGCCAAGAAATCACAAACTGGCCTGTATCAATAGGAAAAAAAAGTGATTTCTAAAGTACGATATTCATTGTTCAGGCTACCTTCTTAATTATTTTCTAGCTTCCCTTCTGTCAGGGGGTATTGTCAAGGTGGCTGGACTATATTTATAGAGAACTCTGGATAAAACAGATTATCAGGACTTTTTCAGTCAAGATTTAGGACTGGATGGGAGAACAAAACAACATTTTGTTGACATTTAGTATGGGATAGATGGAGGGCACCTCTTTAGCAGTCTTTGATATCAATGAACATCATATTCTCCTGGAGCTGTTGTGAAGCTTGGGAGCAGGGAGCAGTATTCTTCAGTGACTTTCCTTCTTTCTTGGTGATGATTACAGAGGACATTGATGGTTGGAGATGGAGAAGCCCTCTTGGGGATAAAACATGCTAGAAATGTATGGTTTTAACACTTGCTTTAGCAGGGAAGATTTGAGTGGTTGCAATAGACCTCAGCTAAAAACCAAGACTAACAGTACAATGTGATCTTTCTTCTCTTTTATAATCTTGTTTATTACAATAACTCTGGTCTAAACACACAAAACTTTAGGAGCTAGGGCTAAAATCTATGTAGAAGGAATAGGGAATGGCCTTGAAGGACCAAAAGAAGAACTGCTACTGAAAGTGGTCAGATAAGAGAGGCCAAGAAAGTAACTTGTAAAAAACCTCTCAGCAAATCTCTGTCATAGTTCGGAGGAAGCACACTCATATTTGCAAGATTCTGTTACAATAGCTGTTATAATCAAAGTAGGACTCATCTACATAGTATTGGTGTCTTAACCTGGTCTACCATGTAGGGCTGACACTGTATTATGACTAATAAGCATATCTACATCTTTCATCTGGTAAGTAAGTTAATTGTTACATCATGGTCTTTCATTTGAAACATCAGAATTGAGATGTAGTTAAGTAGCTACATCTGAAGTAGCTAAGGATAAAATAGAAAATTAATAATGATGTTTTTCAAGCAGACAAGATACACAAGTGAACTGAGAGGCAGAGTATCCTTGGACATTCTGAGTATATCAGCATGAAACCACTAATTGATGGGATACAAGCTACAATAAATTGGCTCACAAAAAAAATCTTTAAATTAGACACCCTAGTTTGTACAGACTAATGTGAACATATTTAGGTAAAACTGGCCTTTGATTATAACTGTGGTACATAGCCAAAATTTACCACAACCAACCAGCCTATTCTACACTTTCTCCATCTCATTAAAAAGCATTCTGTGCTTGATTGACCAAAGTCAGGATGAGAGATAGAGGTCAGGATTTATGGCTCCATCTGGTGAAAACAAAGAACAGTATTTGGTTTGACAGATTTATACGCTACATTTGTACAGAAGCTCAAAGTAGCAGAGATGGTAATCCCTCCTATTATTTTCCCTCATCAAGAACCCTGGGGTAAATTGCGGTGAGAAAGAGTAATGTCACCCGATGAGCTTCCGTGAATAAGAGTACAGCAGGGCTGAAGTCTTCCCAAGACAAGTCTAAATCTTCCCCTCTACTGCACACTAGTCTTCATGTATATATTCAATATCTTGTAGAAGATAATGACTTAGAATATACAAGCTGTAAATGATGAATGAATGAATGAATGAATGAATGAATGAATGAAAAGTACTGTATATGTTGTGTGCCTATAAAATTAAGATAAGGGAGAGGATGTTACAGTTCTGAATGCAAGTAGCATGATCCTATGGAATAGAAAAGATAAGTATCTGTAGTGATGTCAAGATATAAATTTAATGACATATTAAAACACTAAAGTATATATCAGAAAATATTAATTAATGTCAACTAGATTGTTGTAGGTGTATAGGAAAATAGGAATTCATAGGTTGGTGATATTATATTCCAAGGACTGGTAATTACAGAACAGGTGCTTTTTGCTTCTTTCTCATAGCGGATAATATTTTGCAAAACATTACTAGCTTGAACCATTCTTTAGAATTTGGAAGTTTAACACATTCTTTTATTATCAGGAAAATGGTAAACAACCATTTTGTCCATAAAACAATTGATAGTAAGAGTATTATTTACCCAATCAAACTTAAGAGATAAATTGGATCTGAATGGAAAATAACCAGTTGCTAATATCTGTCACACATAATCTCTTCTCCTTTTCAATACCTCTGATTTAAAAAAAAACCAGTGCGGATCTTGTTTTCTTTTGGCAAAAGCTTGTTGTACATAGAAGTGAAGTTTGGGAAACATTGTGTAAGGTTGTGAATAAATGCACCTGAGGGAGGAAATTATTCTGTTATCTGACATGAATAGATGAATGGGAATAAGATGAGGGAGTAAATAAAAAGTGATTGGGACACAGGGAAATTTGAAAAAGAAGCTGGCTGGAATTATGAAGTGAGAAAGGCTCAAAATGAGAGAAAATTGTTGCAGGAGACAGAGAATTAAAAGGGAGAAAATGAGAGATTGAATATCATGTACATACAGAGAAAATGTTAATTGCTACATGAATAGATGGTGTGACTGGAGAAAGGTTGAAACAGGATGTAATTTTCTTATAGTACGACTACATTACTTGCTTAATGCAAGGGTATGAAAATAGAATTTGTTCCTAAATACTAGAAGAATAATCTTATTATTCTGCTATATCAAGGGAAAGGCAGTAAGAATGAAGGCAAAGTCGGCTGGAGTATTATTACACTTGCTCAAGTGTGCCTGAAAAAGGTGGTAAATTTTGATCAGCATTTGGGAAGTTGCAGTGCAATGCAGCTGTACAATAGGCAGGGAGTGTGCAGACCAGAGTTGTGCTTCTACATAAAAAATATGTGAGTGGCAGAAAATAGGGTTATGGCATGATACATTTATTGACTTAGAGTAAGTGCCTGATAAAATGAATAGGCTTGAATCATGGAATGTTTTGCATGAATGCCGAATTGAAGGCTTGTTGCTAAATGTGATCAAGAGTAAAGCATATGTAAGAATGAATGGAATGGTTAATGAAGACCCATCAGGGTGGTATAAGAATCAAAAGATACGGAGAGAAATAGTGAATACTGTTAGTATATTTTTAGCTTTGCTCTGTTCACTCATGCCATTATTATTATTCTTTTATTCATTAAACGTGGAACTCAGTCAACTGAACATTTAAAAATGTATCACAGATATTATTAACTGACACTGATGGTTTATACTCCTGCGCGAGCTGCACTGGCTGCCTGTAGTTCTCTGGGTTCGCTTCAAGGTGCTGGTGCTTACCTATAAAGCCCTTCATGGCATCGGCCCAGGGTACTTGCAGAACCACCTA
>JANHFM010001286.1:75712-97535 GCA_032468115.1 Grayia smithii
TACAAAGTCAGCTTATTGTCCCCAACAATCTGGGTCCTCAGTTTACCTACCTCGAAAGGATGGAAGGCTGAGTAAACCTTGAGCTTGGTGAGATTCGAACTTGCACTAACTGCAGGCAGCTGGAACTAAATGGAAACACTTAGCCAGTGCATTAGCTAATTGCACCACCAAGGCTCTTCATCTAAGAATGTTATAAAATCCATACCAAAGTCATCTTAAAAAGAAAGACTGGCACATCTCTGTCAACTTTCTAACCACATTCTCATTCATCAGGTACTTAAAAGAGAGAAGATGATGTGTGCTTGCGTTTTCAAACTGTGGAGGTTTTGACCCAGTGTTCAGGACACAAATAGAAATGGCATCTCTAATGAAATATTACTATGTATTTTGATACCCTATTGAAAGTGCTTTTGCTCAGGGTGGTAGCCAATGAAGCCTTACCCCATTATATTGTATATATGAGATGCTTAAATTGACCCATTAATTCTGCCTTACTCCCATTTTTCCATTTTGTTTTCCACTGAAATTTAACATTCAGTGAATGGTCCTATTAAGCCAATTTGGGATGCTTTCCCAAATTTTCCCCCTTCTGACGTGGTGTATTTTGTTAATCCCATTCATTTTCAGAGCATTTTATATAATTTTTGTTGCTTGTTCAAATTTTTCCAAAACCCACAATAATGTTTTTATTGTTGACCTTTTAGGGTGCAACCATTGCAAGAATGGGTTCAGTGAAACAAGGTATATTCTCTCACTGTCAGCGGTCCAAATAATGCACCCATGGAAAACAGAACTCCGAGGCAGGCAGGTTTCTCAAAGAACAGTTTATTGGATACTTCATATTGGCACAACTGGGGAAAGCCGACTCTGAATTTTCCTGCGGTTTTCACCTGATTAAAAGTAAAAGTTTCCCCTTTCCCCCCAAGTCACTGGTCACACTGTCCAATCCAGTTGCTGGCCGGTTGCTTGGTGACTTGCTCCTCCTCTGGCCAGCCACCTGTGAGAATGTCCTTGGTTCCCACAGGAAAACTTTATTGTTTTGGCTACAAAACCCCATCTAACTATTTCTCCCCCCCCCCCCCCCATTCTGTGGCAAGCCTGAAGCCTCCAAGATGGCTTTAGCCAGGTTCACTTCAAGGTTACACTCACTTATTCAACATACAGTGCGTCCTGAATGTATAATGAGACAGGCTGAATTGGAAAAATATGAACATGAAATTGAAGGAAGAAGCATCCTAAAACTACAGTATACATATGTGGCCATCTGATAGCTGAAAATGTAAATGGAGTAAGTTCTCGTAATAAAAATCAAGAACTTACACAAAAAACCTACAAGACAAAAAAAAATCAAAAACTTGTAAAAAACGTTTAGACCTCTCACAGAGGTGACCAAATCATGTCTCTACTACAATGCCTCCATAAAAATCAGACCTTACAATAGAATATGAAGTTAAGTCAATGTCACAGCACTCTTTATGTCCATAGATCCAGAACTAGAAAAACAAACCATGGAAGCAGTATTACGCAACACATTTGACCTAGCAAAATACACTAAGATTGAAATACCCAGAATTATGGATCTCATCAATCTCTGCCTCCCTACCTTCTTTCAGTTTGAATACCAACCACCCTACCTGCTTTTCAGTTTGAATACCAATAAATCAGAGAAACACCATGGGATCACCACTTTTAAGACTCAAAGGAGAAACCATAATGCATCATTTATAAGTTATAGCACTCCCACATATACAACCAAATGTATGGATACGGTATGTAAGCAATGCCTTTGTCATAATAAAAAAGGAATAACTAGAGAACAAACACGTTCAAAGGAATAAAATTTACACAAGAGTAACAATACTTTCCCTTTCCTGGATATTCTCATCAGCAGGAGAAATTACAGTGAATTAGAAATGCAAATCTATCAAAAAACAACCCACATTCATAAAGTGCTCCGTTACCAACATAACCCAAGAGGAGCTGTATATGAACATTATTCAAATGACTATGAACACACTGTGGTAATCCAAACATCAAAAAAAGGAAACAAAATCTACACAACCACTTTTAACAACAAAATGGATGCCCATGCAATTTCTTAAAAAATGTAATGAGTGAATATTCAGTGATCATTCATACTTGCAACAGTGCTGAACAAGTGGTCCTTGAAGCTCTGACTGCCACAGTGTCCTATGATCACATAATTAAAATTTACAACCTTCCCTATTGGCTTTCTACAAAGTCAGTGAGCAAGCCAGCATGAAGTTGCAAGTTGTAATGGCCTTGAAAACTAGACTTTGAAGAAGACTAATATGTTGGTACTTCATTGTTGAAAAAGACTGTTGAGAATACCATGGATAGTCAGGAAAAGAAACAAATGGATCATAGAATAAATCAATCCAAAGTTCTTGTTTGAGGCACAAATGACAAGACTCTAATTACCCTATCTTGGATACATTTGAAGACTTAACTTTCTGCAGAAGTCAATAAAGAAATAGAAAAGAGGACAAACGAGCAAAGAAGATGGAGTTGACTAGTGATGATGGTCATTCTGTTTGGTTGCTAAGAGTCAACACTTTTTGGCACATTTGTCTGTCTGTCTGTCTGTCTGTCCGTCTGTCTGTCTATCCCTGTATGATGTTGGGAAGCACCCAGCTTGGCAGGGAAGTGCAGAGTTAGCCTGGAGTCAGTGCACAATTGCAAAGGGTTAGGGCAGACACCCCTGCCCAAATTCCTTGGAACCTTATGTAATTCTTCTGAAGAGTATGCTGCCAGATTCCTCTATTATAGGCAGAAAAGAATAAACTAGCTAGCTCAAACTCTGCATATGTGGGTCTCATTCTCACCCAACATACATTGTATCAATATATTGTAGAAAGCCACCTTGATACAATAGTTAAAAGTACAAGGCTAGAAACTACGCAAGTATGAGTTCCAGTCTTACTAGGCATGATGCCAGCTGGATGACTTTGAGCTAGTCACTCAACCTTAGGAAGAAGACAGTGACAAACTACTTCGAAAAATATTGCCAGAATATGGACCTGTCCAGACAGTTGCCAGGAGTCAAGACTGATTTGAAGGCACAAGGACAAAATTATTATTAGTATCTAACTGAAACATGTTGTTTTGCTGATATAACTTGCCTTAATTATATCTATATTACATACCTGTTTACTCTGAATAGTTTTGAAGCTGCAATATGCCAGCTGAAAGCAAAAGAATTGGGGTACAGAAAATGAATTTTATCTTCCTATGTGTTACCCTAAATAATTTGTACCATTTTATACCAGGTGGGGAGCATAGGGAGAAACAGAAAAGTTATAAATGCCTTGCGTTTACATAATCTTACTAGCAGAGGCCCTTCTAATCTGGTACCTTTCAGATGTGTTAAATTGAGACTATGGTTATTCTTAATGATCACAACCAATAAAAGTTTGGGTGGTGCTTATAAAAGTTATATTTGTCCATAGATGCAAGGTTATTTTTTTTTATATGCCCAAAGCATATAAAGTCCTTTAAAAGTCTTACATAATTACATTTGAGGTATTCTTTTGTGATAAGCCATATTCAGTATGAATCTTTGTATGTTATCTTTTACAGGTTGGATGAAAGAAGTTAAGAGAAATGCCAAGAACATCAAAATAGGTAAAATTTTAATTAACTTTTCACATTCAGATTTTAGAAGGCTTGCAGTATAATGGATTTACCTCCCTCCCAAACTTAATTGCTGTTATATTTTCAATGACCACTCTCTTTGATTGACCTCTAGGGAAAGTAGTATGTTGAATTAGATTAGTCCATAGTACTGTCTAGGAAGGCTGCCTTCGTATCCTTATTATTGAGGATTGAAGGCTTACCTATACATTAAAACTATATAAATATTTCTGGAACAAATCTGAGAAAGTGTAATATACGTAAAGAGCTATTACAACAGTTCTATGTTCCTATAATCACTTGTTTAGAAAAATGTATGACAGTTAACAGTTCAATCCCCAATACTGAATTTCATAGAATCTCATAGAACTCTGATTATTGCAAAATACAAGTTACAGTCTGGAGATCCAAAACAAATCCTGCAGTACATTCTGAATCCTTACCAGGCATACTATTAACTAATTTGGAATAAGGAAAGCTTGCACAGATGATGATGTTGGGGATGAAATAACTGTAGGAAAAAGAAAATGGACTGCGATAGTTTAGCTTTGGTGTTCCATGTATTCTCGCAACTAGGTGACTGAATATGATACTCAACTTTAAGATGGTGTTGAAGCAACTGGTTCATAATGCATCAATAGAGCCAAACCATTTTGATAACCATGGTCAGTGCATGGTGGCGCAGCGGTTAGAATGCAGTGTTGCAGGCTACTTCTGCTGCCTGCCGGCTGCCTGCAATTTGGCAGTTTGAATCTCACCAAGCTCAAGGTTGACTCAGCCTTCCATCGTTCCATGGTGGATAAAATGAGGACCCAGATTGTTGGGGACAATTTGCTGAGTTTAGAGAGGGTTGTAAAGCACTGTAAAGCGATATAAAAGTCTAAGTGCTGTTGCGATAACAAATATATAATCTGTCCATAAGTCCTTCAGTGGCTGCCTCAGGGAGAGACCAGGTTCAATTAAAAAGACTGACAATAGTTTTTAACCAACTATTTAAAAGTATATCTCCCCCAATACCAGCCAACTCAACTATGTTGAGTTCCATCTATGGGTCTTTAGGAAGTGGGAATGATCCTCTTATCTGGTTTCAGAGGCAGTGTAAGATCTGCTTCTTCTTTCTACTGTCATTAACCAGATAACCCCTCTCCCTAATGCAGTGATGGTGAACCTTTGCCATGCCTGCGTGCTGGCCTGCATGCTGGAAATGGCACACAAAGCCATCCCACGAGGAATGCGCAGCCCCGCTGGCCTTCGCGTGTGCGGGAGCGCCGATACCTGGAAGAGCAGCTCTCTGTTGCGCATGCGTGGGCCAGCCCCCAAACTTCTGGTGTTCAGCACGGACCCGTGCCTGACGAACAGCT
Source organism: Grayia smithii (assembly GCA_032468115.1). Taxonomy (NCBI): domain Eukaryota; kingdom Metazoa; phylum Chordata; class Lepidosauria; order Squamata; family Grayiidae; genus Grayia; species Grayia smithii. Next base: position 80,728 of record JANHFM010001286.1, read on the forward strand.
GGCCATTGCGTATGCATGCAAAGTAAACCTGGAAGTTCGGGTACCGGCCTGCACAAGTGCAACCGAACGCCACTCTTCTGGGTTTTGCCGCTCCCAAGTGTGCGACGGCTAGCTGACCGGCACATGTGTATGCACAGGAACACAGCAGAGGAGCCAGTGAGGCCACGCATTCTTCATGGGATGGTTTTGTGTGCCGCTTCCAGCACGCGTGCCATAGATTTGCCGATACTGCCCTAATGCATACGGAGTTTCCCTGAAAATAAGACCCTTTCTTATATTTTTTTGAATCCTGAAATAAGCACTTGGCCTTACTGCCATGTATTCAAAAGCCCGATTGGGCTTATTATCAGGGGATGTCTTATTTTGGGGGAAACAGGGTAGGTTCATTGTTGTATATTTTACTTTTGATAGTACTGGTTGCTTACAATTACTTACTGAGTAGTTATCGTTCTTTCAGTTTTGTCTTATTTTCCATGGTTTATATGCTTTCTTGTCATCCTGGGCACCCCCAAGATGAACAGTAATATACAAATACATTAAATGTAAATAGACAGGTTTCATCATACTAATAAAAACTAAAAATTTTATGAAGAAAAATGATGACTATGATTTGTCCCTTTTTTATGTTTAGCCCCACGGATTTTATTTGAAGACTGGTCTTACCACGATTTTGATACGGTATTTGGCAGTGAGGATGAGATAGAAGAGCTTTCTAATACTATGATTCAAATAGCCAAGGTAAAATCATATCCATTGGAACTAAAAAAAAAACCTAATATAATTGTTTAAGTGATAGTAATAGTAAAAAAAAAAATTACATTCAAATGGCACATTGTTCAGGTTAACTTATTTTGAAAATCATATCCAGTACTTAACAAATGTAAATTAATCTCTAGATGTTGAAATACAGGTAGCAAAAGCATTAAAACACCAAAGCAACATTTCTTGCATTGAACATTTCTTGCAGGATGCTTAAAATCTTATCAGTAGTAAATAATGGGCCTTCATAATATTTGTTGGTGTGGATTTTTTTTTCTTACTCAAATGTTTCCATTCTTTTAGAGTGAAAACTTCGATGGTTTTGTGCTTGAAATATGGAATCAGCTAGGAAATCAAAAAGAAATGTAAGCCCAGTTATTAAGTTGCATACCATTTTTTGGGGGGAAAAGTATTTGAACTATTGAAGGCTGTGATGAAAATCATATTTACTTAAAGCAAATCTAATTGAAATCATTGTGATCATACCAGGGTTAAAAAAAAAGCCTGAAAGCACAGTGTAAGGAAATCATTGTCAAGAATTTCCTTTAAAGAACAAGTCTTCTGATGCTATGGGGAAGTGTGGCAATTTGTTTAGTGTATGCTACTCTGGTAGTTTAGAGTAATCTGGACAACACTGTAGGAATATTATAAAAAGTTATAAGAATGGAAATAATGTATTATAATTTGAAGCAGGATGCTTTCCTGTGAATTGAACAGATTTAGGCATGTCTGAGTTGAAGTGTCAAATACTGTGGGTTTTTTGGGTTGTTTTTAAAAATTATTATTATTTTAACAAATACATCCAGTTCCTGTCATCTGCCATGGTGAGATCTTGCACAACTTGTTTTCTTTGTTTTGAATCAGACTCCAAAAGTTCCTGCTTTTTAATGAGAGTTATCAACAAAGAAACTGTTGTTGCTCCTGTCAAATCTCCAAGATTAGAATTGATCCCCTGATTGTTCTTGTTCATGAATTCCATGCCCCAACTTGTCTCTTGCTGGACTTCAAAGTGTAATGTTTTCCTGTTATTACTTGAACAAAAGGATCCCTAAATATTACAGATTTCAAGTAAATATTTTATTACCTGAATGAGGTTCTTAAATCTGCTGATTTTTTAAAAAAAGCTGTTACAGTTTCAATAGCTTTATTTGGGTGAAGCTGAACAATACATTAGTTGTATTTAAGAAAGCGCCATGTGCAAATTATTTGGAAGAACGTTGAGTATTACCATTGAAGACAAACAAATGTAGATAGCATGCTTATTTTTTCCACCTTTTTTTAACCCAACCAGTTTGATTGTAAAATGCATAGTGCCCAAAATATTTTATGGGCACCTGGCATACCTCCTCCTGCAGAGATCATTCTAATGAAGTTATGGGTACCATGACTGAAAAAGCCCCTCTTCCTTATAACCATTTAGTGTAATTGATGACGAATTTAAAAGAATCTTCAAAGATTCACCACTGTTTTCAAGGCTTGACATATTATTATGTTCCATTTTTTAATATTGAGGGATGCCTGCCAGAGAGCTTAGAAAACCATACATCAATCTCTGCTAGGCAGCATTCTTTCCAAAGAATTTAAGTCAATGTGCGAGGCATCTTTCTGAGCAAACCAGATCTAAACCTTTTATGTGCTGCAGTGTTATTGATGTTGATGTGAGACTGCTCTTCAGGTATCCCTCCATCCATGCAAGTGTGAAAAAGCACTGTGCTTACTCTGTTAACTTTTGATAAGGATCTGAGTATAGCATCTTATTTTAGATTTTCACAGTACATAGTGGTTATAGGAGAAAAGAAGAGCTATAGAATTGGCCAAAGGGGGAGAGGAACCTTAAAACATCTGGATGCATTGGTTTGCATGTAGCAATAGCTTTTGATGGTACCCTTCTTGGTCCCTCAAGCTTCATAAAAAATCTGTTCCTAAAACACAATTGTTAAAAGAATTCACTTTTTTAAAGTCATAGTCAAAGCATTTTTTGGGAAAAGAAAAATCATAACTTCTAGCTTATAGTCCTTTAATTATCCCTGCAACTACTGTCTGGATGTTAGGTGTTGTGTCTGTGAATTGTCCTTGTATCGGATGATGTTGGCTATATTAGAGGTGTGGATGTGCTGTAATAAATGTAGCACTTTAGATAATCATAAGCCTCATTTTTTTTACTGTAATGAACGTATTCTTGCTGGAACCTTGGTGAATGCTGACTGACAGATTTCTCTGGCAGTGTTTCTTCCAAATCCTAGCAATGAGAGTTCATGATATAATTAAGATCAGTGGAAAGCTACTGTATATACTTGTTTTCCACACCAATAAAAGCTTCATGACATTTCTTCTCCTCATCAAAACTTGACAGTTGTTCAGACTTTATCCACACAGTGGCAGTAAAGTTCTTGTGGTCCTCTAATCTTTAGAATATCATATTTTTAAGCTGAAAACCTCACTAACTCTATGCTGCTGCTTTGTTTCTCAGTACCAATATCTGATTTTAATGTGCTGTTTAAGAATGCCAGACTGAAATTACTTGACTTTAATTAGGTTTGATTGTTTGTGTAGGCTAAAACATGATTATTTGCTGATTCCTAGACACCTGTACTAGGAATACATTAAAAAGCCATTTGGTGTAGTGGATAAGGCACAAAGCTAGAAAATGGAAGATTCTGAGTTCTAGTCCCACTTTAAGCATAAAGTGATCTTTGGCCAATCAAACTCTTAGCCCTAGAAAGGAGGCAATGGCAAACCATATCTGAAACCGTGCCAAGAAAATGGCAGGTATTTGTTCAGGCTGTTGCCAAGAGTCAAGATTGTCTTGAAAGCACACCAAAGGGAATACATAAAGTTGTGTGATAGAGTAGGAATTCACAGGAAGTAAAATTCCTATATTTTAAAGTATACAATTAATGGCAGTGTGAATTCCCTTGATGATAGCTATAAAGGATGGCTGTACAATTGCACAGCATAACACAATACTTATGCCAAAAGAGATTACAGCCATTTTATTTTTGTTACTTCATTTGTTACTTCATTTTTATAGTCATTTATCATTTTTTATTTGAAGGATTACAGTAGCAATTTTGTTGCAGTTTTCTTCCACCAATTGAGGGGTTTTTTTTCAGTGTTTATTGATTAAATAGCTACTGGAATTTTTTTGGTAGGAGGGAAACAGAACAACTAACTTGATTTTTCCATTTATTGCAAAGGAAAAAAGAATGAAGCTTTTTCATTTTCATTCAAGGGTATTTTAACATTGAAAAGGGAGATTCAATATTCCGAAAAGCAGAGTTACCCTGCTTACCAGATGGTTGTTGCGTATGGGGAAAGGCTTTTACCACCTCAATCTCTCAACAGAAGTGGCAGACAATTACCTCTCTCTGTTCATAACTCTTATAAATTGTGAGGAGAAAACAGGTCCCGGTTTCATTGAATAGCATGAAAATGTCAGGATATTTTTTTAAAACCCCCACAACCTGAAGATGAACAGGGTGCTGACTGAGTGAGGCTTTTTAATGTTCTCATTGATCAGCTGGAGAATCACTGACTGGCTCATGAAGTTCTTAAAGTTTCAAGGTTGGCTTCATTGAGGGACAATTACAGCTTAATTTGAAAGGTTTTTTTTAAAGCTTAGTGGACTGAAAACTGTGATGATATGGAAGAGATCTATGAATACTAAGAAGCCATCATTTCTGAGACAGGCATAAGTTTGATTCCATGCATTAAAAAAATGCTAATTTTATTTAGGCCAGTAGGTGGTGCCACTGCACAGCTGAATAGAAAAGCATTGTTTTCACTTCAGGGACATTTGCATCTCTCCTTCAACGACACATCATTACTTCAATCTGAGCCTTGGAAATTTAACCTATTAATCAAAGTTGCTTCCTTCCGTGATATTACATTAGGCAGTGAGTAGACAACATGCATTATTAACACATTCTTGGAGTATTAAAGTTTCTTAAAATGTGGGTCTTAACTTTTACTACCCAGGGAGACAATTTTATTTTAGCCTTTTTGTTTTTAAATTGCTCCAGTAAAATACTTGATGATGTGGTAGAAGAGTAACTATTTTGTTTGTAATTAACAAGAGATTCAGAATTTGCAACAAATATATTGGGGTAAACTTTCTGTCAGAATGAGCAGCATTAAGTGCATTGGCTAAGACCAAGTAATTATATGATGATAGAAGTGTCTTGAGTGTACTTTAGTGAGTGAATTATTTAATTTATATATCCACCCATCTCAAGTAAGTGACTCTGAGTGGCTTATAAGATTGAAAACAAACCATTCTACCAAGCAATCTCCAGCACCCGGTGTGAAGATGGTGAGGAGCCAAGGGCAAGTTATGACAGCAGTGTGTATTCAGAAAACTGTCATCACCTAAGAAATCTGTAACTTTTTTTTAGAAAAAGCTTAATTGCTTCAAGATAGATTTTCAATGTGGCATATGGCATAGAGGAACTTCTGAAGTTATATTTGACAATGGCAAAGTACATAATCAATATTTAACTATGTTTTGACATTTAGATGGCCTGCTCCCACCTCATTCTTTTAAAAATGCAAGAGTGTTTAATTCTCCTTCTTTCAGGGAAGAATAGTAAAGTGGGAAAATATGGTCCTAAAACAGTAAAGTTACCTTAAGAGCACCAGAAATATAACCTATAGAGAGCTTTCACATAGGCAAGCAATGACAGTTGCTTGAGGTAGAAAATATGCATCTCTGGTTTATGTTGTTTCTTTTGAGTGACAAATGAAACTAACTAAAATTGGATCTCAGCATTATTCCAAAGGTGCTTTTCCAAAAGGCAACCAACAACCTGAATAATTGAGAATCTCCATAGACATCTCAGCATTATCCTTTAAATCCTTGATGGTCATGAAGTACCACTAGTACAAAGAGGTGATTTGACAAGTTAGTCAACCAGTATCTGAGTCTTCCCAGCTATTTTTCTGAAAAACAAAAAACCTGCTACCCTTATCATTTTTTCCATTAATCAAGGAAAATACCGAGTAGATCCTTCTATTTGTATGTTTTCCAAAAAAGCAATTTGCATTTTGTAAAAAAAAATCTTTTATATTGGTGCATAATTATTAATACTGTATAGGATTATATGTGTATAGGCTAGATCTTTGCTCCTGTATTGGCTTAGAAAACAAACAATGCAGAATGTTGAATCAATTATACAAAACTGTGAATTTCAAATAGCTGACCTTACACCTTTCTTTTTTATATACTTGATGTTTACTTTGGAGTTAATCTATGCTCATCTGGGTGATCACCCAGATGAGCATAGACTAACTCCCGATATTAAGATCAGGCCAACAATCAAGTAAAAAATATCCTAATCAAAGAACTGCCAAACAAGCCAACAGTAAACAGCTGAACCAAAGAATCTCTTAGACCATCCCAGCCAACACTGACAGGGTAACCCACTAGAATATAAACTGAGAGCAAATCCCATTTCTTACTAACACTGATGATATCTCATTTGGGCAATGAACCACCTGCAAGAAAACAACCAAGCTCAGAGAGCACCAAGACTCATTTCAACTCTGAGCTACAAATATTCTCCTTTATTGTCTCTGGAGATTCTCAGTTATCCAGGTCCCAATTGTCCCAAAGGGGCTTTTTAAAAAAGGCAACTTGGTTTTCTTTGTTTTTGGTTGAAGACATTTTGCTTCTCATCCAAGAAAGTTCTTCAGTTCTTCACTTCCTCAGAACATCTCCAAGCAAAAACAAAAAAAAAGTCCAGTTGCCTTTTGAAAAAGCACCTTTGGGATTCTCCTATATTGGTGTCTTTTTTTTGAGTCAGCTTGTAAAGGAATAAGGATGTTGCAAGGCCAAACATTTAGTTTTGGAAAATAATGTTTTCTGACTCAAATGCAGGTTTAAAACTGAGAGACTGAAAAATCAGTGGATGTTTTCTTTTTTTCTTTGACTCACAAAGCTAATGTTTTATCTGTTTTACAGGGATCTGATTCACTTGCTCACTCACTTCTCTGAAGCTTTCCATGAGGCACAACTTAAACTAATGCTTGTCATTCCTCCTGGTGTTATGCCAGGGTAAGTATCGTACTTTCAAGGAAATCCCAGATGTATTTGTCTTTAGTTTCATTCGAGGCATTAGAGTTTATTGCTTCTGAAAGCCCAATTTTCTATGTAGTGAAACAAATGTTCTCACTACATTCCAGGATGAAAATACCTGACTCAGCATCTTGATGGGGAAAAATACTAGTCTTGAGCCTGAAGTACAAATGAAATATGATTGTGCTAAAATGAAATCCCTTCAGGTAACCAATCAGTGAAAAATATTTTAAAGTTACAGGTGTATTGAAAAATAATAAAAGAAAGCACCAGTGATAATTTTAAATGGCAAATAGACTATGAGCTTTTAGAATAGAAAGACACTCATCATGGGGATGCTAACCATGATGCATTCAGCATCCATTACAACTGCATTAAATATTCTTAAATTTCTATACTGCCCATCTCATTTAAGTGACTGAGCAGTTTACAACAACATAATGAAACAATATAAACACATGACTAAAAGCTCTGTTAAAAGCAGAATTAAGGACATGCTAAAATGTGTAAGTTAAAAATGAAAATCAAAGTTTAAAAAAATTAAAAAACTAATAAATCTGCAAGGGAGGGCAGAGTGCTTTCAAGTTACCAGACATCCTGAGTTGCTAACTCTTAGGCCCTCATGCTAATTGGCAAAATGAGGTCTTAACACTCTTCTAGAAAACCAGATGAATGAGGGTTCGCTTTGCTTTTGAGGATAAGGTGTTCCAAAGTGCGGGAACAACAACAGAGAAGGCCCTCCTCCTTGATCCCACCAGTAGAAACTCTTTAGCCAATGGGATTTTCAGCATGATCCCCCATTTGACCAGTGGGGACGAGTCAATGTAAGTGGGATGGGCTTTAAAGGTGATAACAAGAGCTTGCTTGGAACCAGAAACAAACTGGTGCAGCTCACATAATAGCAGAAGTATTACATGCAGCATCTTAGGGGTGCCTAGAACTGTTTATGCCACTGCATCAACTGCACCAGTTCAGCTACCAGATACTCTTCAAGGGTAGCCCCCATGTAGAGTGCATTGCAGTAGTCCATCCAGAAAATAACCAGGGCATGAGTGACTGAAAGGAGGGATAAGTATAGTTAATATATAATTATTAATAAAATTAAATAATAAAAATATATAACTACATACTCAGACGAATCGTTTCTTTTGCCTATGTTAATGTATTATTTTATAACTATTGAGAAAGGAAGCTGCGCTTGCTAATATTTTAATGATTTTGAAGACAACCTTTGGTCAGAAGTACACCAAATATTTCAGTCTGTCAATTGTACCATATACCTTTATGTTATATACATGTATTCTCCCGCTTTATAGTTTGGATATTTTAAGTGCAGCCTAATTTCATAATTCATAATTTCATGACTGGTGCTCAATTGCATTCCATTGCAAAGAGAACCGTGTCATGTGCAAAACATCTGTTTTAGATTTCTAGTGTTGATACCTAATTTTCAGTTGTCAGTTGCCATTTAAAATAATACAAGCTCTATTTGTATCTACCACCCAATTTTATGCCTGCCAACATGACAACCCATCCAACCTGTTGAGTACCTGCGTTTTTCATTACCTACATCCTATAATTTGCTGTGATTTTGAATTAGTTCATAAGTTTCTGCAGTTGTAATGGGCACATGTGTCTAGGTAGCCCTTGACCTAGGACCACAATTAAGCCAAAAATTGCTAAACAAGACAGTTGTTGGGTGAGTTTTGCTCCATTTTGCGACTTTTCTAGCCACAAGAAGGTCGCAAAAGGTGATCAGATGATCCAGGATTCTGCCACCATCATAAATACATGTCAGTTGCTAAGCATACAAATTTTGATCATGTGACCATGGGGATGCTACAACAGTCATAAGTATGAAAAAATGATCATAAGTCTCTTTTTTCAATGCTGTTGTAATTTTGAGCAGTCACTAAATCAATGGTTGTAAACCAAAAACTACCGATATATAAAGGCTGGGATTTGGATCATAATAAATGTTACATTTTTGGTTTTTGAAGGTTGTTTCCCAGGTCTGTCGGTAAACTTTGCACAGTGCAGCTGTATTCACCATTGCTCTAGTGGATGAATAACCATTTGGCAGCACTACCTGAATAACTTTACTGTATAAGCCTTTGGATGCCTTTTGATATTGTACAATGCATTATAAATTAGGAGCTTATTTATTATTACGTGTACTATATCAGGAACTTGTTCTTGGAAATGTTTTGTATAAACTTGCATGCCATCTTGATGTGCTCATTTATATTATGATTTACACCCTTTTAAATACTTGTTTATTGTTTAAGCTGTTATTTATTTTTGTGCTGCCACATAATCTCTAGGGAAATATAGCATATTCCTAACATGAGAAAACCAAGCAGAAATATTGAACTGTTTATTTTAGTTTTAAACCAGATTGTCCCTGCTTGTTAATTGTAGCCTAGTTCAGAAGGCAAATGAGCCCTCTGAAATAATTTGCCACTTCTACCACATTAGTCATTATTACAATAAAACTTCTCATAAAGTTAATGCATTCTATTCAAGATCTAGGATAATTGCATCAAATAATAGATGTTTTAAAGTGCTTTCATATATTTTGAATGTTAAATAGAAAATGGGCAGTCTTTCAAACTGATTATTCTCTTTTCCTTCTCCTCTTACATTTCCCCAACTTTTATAGAATCTGGGTTGCTTCAGTGTGCATGTTAGTATGTTCTGGAATTTCATATGCATCTTTTTGTTCTCAAATACATGTGTGTAAAACTAATCTTTTGAGTGTGGTGGGAGGAAGTTGCTAAATCCTTAGCACTTAAGGTCAGTATAGCCATTAATATATTGTAACTTAATCCCACTCCATAGAGCCTATCACTGCTATTGGATTACTGCAATGTATTATATGTAGGAATGCCTCTGAAAATTACCTCAGACTTCAGTTAGCTAAGAATAGGACCAATACAGTATGTCTGTCACAGTTAGCTATCATTTTATGCTTCACATTTTAAATTGGCTGTTCATTTCTAGGCCCAATTCAAAGTGCTTCTTTTAAACTTTATGTTCTTGTAATTTTATGAAAAGACTTGTATTGCCAGTTTTTATCTCAATTATATTGGTGGTTTTATTATTTTAGATTGGTTTGTTTAAGAGTATACATTTTAATGCAGTTTTACATTGCGTAAAGTCATAATAAGAAATTGCAAGTCCTAATAATACAGAATTGAAGTCTTTTTTGTGGAAAAGGGAATCTAAATGCACAAACTTCTTTCTCTCCATGCATCATTGCTTAATAAGTACTTCAGGTTCAGGACTAATAGTGAGCTGCGGGGCTAAATCCTTTAGCACTGTTGAGAAAGATTTTAGAAGAATGCTCAGTTTAGAATAATCACCATCTTTCTGTCACTTAGATACGTTTGCATCATTGCTTTGCGATGATACGCTAATGGGAAAAAATACATCAGTGTGCTAGCTTCAGGCAGCTAGAGCAGAAAAAGGAGTTTGTGGTCTCTGTGCTTAAAAGAAAAAATGAGTGGCCAGGTAACCCACTCATACGGTGTCAAGTAAAGCAGAATAACAAATGCAAGCCCACAAGGAAGTAGGCTGAACATATTTATAACTGTCTATATCTCCTTGGAGTGAAGCTTGAATCTGAGCAATTTCATAGTCATAACTACCGTATTTTTTGAGGTATAAGACACACCTTTTTCCTCCCTAAAAGGGGGTGAAAAGTTGGGTGTGTCTTATACATCGAATGTAGCCTCGGCCACCCACTGACCCCCATCCTTTGGCCTCAATTTACCTCCTTAGAGCAAGTAGAAACAGCCCATTTAGCTTCAGCACAGCCTAATTAGCACATTGATTGTCCCAACCATCAGCTGTTCCAGGCTGCAGCAATTGCCATTGCTTGCTGCGTGGACTGGGTCTTATTTTCTTTTCAGCCCCAAAACAAGCATCAGGTCTTATTTTGGGGGGGATGTCTTACCCACTTACCTTAGGACCACCGCAGTCATGCCTCCCACATCCCAACACCTGTTATGCTGCTGCCTGAGTTCTGCAGCTGCTTGCTGTCACTCTCAGTGCATTGCGCCAGTGCCATCGCTCACAGCAGGTTATGTGATGCATTGTGCTGTTCTGTGCGCGAGTGTTGGCACCAGCACAAGCCTTGTAACGTTCTGCCACAAGTGGCAGCACTGGCACAATGTGCCGCAAGTGGCAGCAGAAGAAGTTGGGCAGTAGAGTGACAGGTATCAGGGCATGGGAGGCCTGGCTGCAGAGGTCCTAAGGTAAACAGGTATGGGGCGCATGGGGCAGCTCCACCCCCGCCCTAGCTTGATTTTTACATCTGCGTCTCATACAACCAGATGGTTGGCAGAGCTAGGGCTTATTTGGGGGTAGGGCTTATATTAGGCACAGCTATGAAAATTAGGGCTTGTTTTTAGGGTAGATCATATTTTCAGGGAAACACAGTACTGCATTTCTCAACTATATGATCCAGCATGAGTCAAGCTGCTATTAAGGCCTAATTAGTAGTAGTAAAGGAAATAAATGTCAGTATTTCTTCATCCTATTGCATCAGCTGACAGTTGTCCAGCAACTTTGTTTAAGGGAATCTAGGCCCTCTTGGAAAGGGTTGGTACCAAAGCCTACTTACAAAGTACACTGGACCTCTGCTGGATAAAGTTGCTTGGATTCACCCTAAATTGGACTACAGGCTTGATGTAGGTGTTATGAAGTGGCCTGAGGCTCAATGTAATTTGATTCCTGGGAGAACTTTGACCTGTTGGTCTTGATGAAGTGAGTAAGGTTCTTATGATAGTTAGCTTGACCATCTGTATATTAGATTGATGTCCTTCCTGGTTAATTATGCCTTCCAGGAGGTGACATATAGTTGGGCTTTAACAGTGGTAAGTATTTTGAAAGACAAGTTGTCTACCCTGTCTCTTAAAAAGGCAATAGTTTGTTCTCTCCTCAAGAAGCCATTGCTAATGGTATCAAACAATTTTTATCCAGTCTTCAAGTTCTTTTTTTTAGAAAAGACTGTAAAGGTGGTTATCATGCAACAATTTCAGGGAACTTTGGAGGAACTGGATTACCTGGATCAGTTTCAATCAGGATTCAAGCTTTAATAAGGGCCAAAACAGCATTGGCTGTACTTATAGATGACTTCTGGCAAGAGCAGAATGAAAATGATTCATCTATCATTGCTCTTCTTGACCTCTTGACAGTTTTTGACATTATCAATCATGGTACCCTTCTGGATCAGCTTTGGGGGTTGGGAGACTCTCCTTACTTTTTCCTTCCTTCCTCCCTCCCTCCCTCCCTCTCTTCCTCAATCCAGCCTATGATCTCTGCTTTATGAGGTTTAGTTCTCTCCCCACTTCTGCTTAACACCTCCAGTATATGAAACTGCTGGGTGAAGCCATCTAATGGCACCGGTGAGATATTGATAATATGCTGATGATACTTAATTTTACATGCCTGTCCAAGTGATGCTGTGGAGATTCTTTCACGGTGCCAGAGGCTGTGGAAGTTTGGATGGGGAGCAACAGATTTCAACTGAATCCTAACAAGACTGGGTAGTTTTAGTGTTAGGGCCTCATTTCCAGGGACTTTCCATCTTTAATTTTGGGTGGGGCTGGACTACCCCAAACCAATCCAGTACACAATTTGGAAATTCTCCTGGTCTTATGGCTTTTGTTTAAGGAACATATGACAGCTGTAGAAAGTCCTTTGCACAACTATATGTTCTGCACCTGCTGCACCCATTCCTAGATCTCTTCATGGACATTCATGCCTTGATCATCAGCTAAATGGTCACTGCAATATGTGTTACAGGGGGATATTACTGAAAATGATTCAGATGCTATAGTTAGTAGACAATACAGTCAGTACATATTATATATGTTTCATGAGTTGCATTGGTTGATGGTATACTTTTAGGTCTAACTCAAGATGCTCATAGTAATCTATAAAGCTGGGTTATTTGAGAAACCATCTTTCCCCAATTATATCTATCCATCCTATTTGGTGAGCCACGATGGCGCAGTGGTTAGAGTGCAGTACTGCAGGATAGTTCTGCTGACTGCCAGCTGACTGCAATTTGGCAGTTCATATCTCATCAGGCTGAAGAGTGATTCAGCCTTCCATCCTTCCAAGGTGGGTAAAATGAGGACCCAAAATTGTTAGGGGCAATATGCTGACTCAGTAAAACCAATTAAAGAAGATTGTAAAGCACTGTAAAGCGGTATATAAGTCTAAGTGCTATTGGTCTAGCAGGAATAGCACATTCCAGATCTCATCTACTAGGGAGTGGCGTCTGGCAGGGCACAGGAAGAGAGCCTTTTCTGTCATGATGCTGCTTGCCCTTTCGAATGTCCTTCTCCCACAGGTAGGATTGGCCCTGATCTTGTCAGAATTTTGTAAGGATATAAAGACACTGTTCTGCCCCTGAACCTGGAGATTTGGATATACCATACTTTTCGGAGTATAAGACACACTTCCTGCACCCTAAAAGAGAGTGGAAATGTTAGTGCGTCTTATACACCGAATACAGCCATATATATACACACATATACATACACACACATACACACACGGTTGTTTTTTCACTGTTTATCTTTTCATGCCTTTAACATGCCTGTTTCATGCCTGTTAACACCAAGTTAACAGGTTGAAATAGATGTCCATATAAATTGCACTTATAAATAAAACAAATAAAATAAATAAAAATGAATACCTCAGCTTTCCCATTTTTGTTATTGTTGCCTTGTGAAACCATTTTTTCCAGGACAGCAAGAAGATGCAAGGCTTTCTCAGCTTGACAAGTCAGGAGGTATAAATCAACTAGTAGAAAACATACTGCCTGTGCAAATTTTTCCTCTAAAAAACACACAAAAGATTTTCAAGATATGGGATATACTTCTGGCAAATTACCCTTGCAAAGATTTAGGCTTCTCATACAAATGTTATATAGTTAACTATCTGCTCAAATTACATCTTTATAAGAATAGGAGAACAAGATGTTTAGGACACTTCTATATTCCTGAACTTTTCTTGACTAAACACATATTTATATTATAGTAATTATTCTAAATAAACTGCATTTGTCAATTGTAATAACAGTTTCTATAATATTACTAAAGGACAAAGAACAATCATATAAACTGAATGAATGAATAAATAAACAGACCTCTTCAGTTGTTATAATCTTACCAAAAGGTTCAATAAATTGATAAAGTTTCTCCCCAATTATTATTGCTTCAGTGTACTGCCGCAGATGATATAAAATAACAGCTTGATTATAATAGAGCATGCTGTTTTCAACATCATCTAAACCATCCATCTCCTCAACAGCTGAATGAACCTGTGGGAGGGGGAAAGAAAAGGAAAGAGAGCTAAATATATCTCTGTTGACTCATTTTTCAACTATGATTATCAAACGAGAATTCTGTTGCATACAACAAACTCTGCTACAAATGGATTCAAATACTGTAAATATAACTGCATAGTTAAAAGATTGCTTAACCATTAATTCTGCTGAAAAGACCTGTTTAAAAGTTAGGACAGGACACAGTTAACAATGATTTTTGCCTCTGCTTAGCTACCATATTTTTTGGACTATAAGACACACTTTTTTGTGTGAAAATGTCTGCCTGTCTTATAGACTGAAGATTGCCGAAGCCCTGCCCACCCACCAGCAGTTTTTTGGCCTCCGCATGCCCCATTTTTGGGGCTTTTTTCAGCCCATTCTTGAGACTTTTTTGGCCCATTTTTTCTGAAAAAACAAGCCAAAACAAGCCTCAAAAACAAGCCAAAAAAGCCTCAAAAATGGGCCAAAAAAGCCTCAAAAGAACCAAAAAAGCCTAAAAAATGGGCCAAAAAAGCCACAGAAATGGGTTGAAAAAAGCCTCAAAAACAGGCCAAAAAAGCCTCAAAAACAGGCTGAGAAAAGCTCCAAAAACTGGCTGAAAGCAACCCTGAAAACAGGCCAAAAAAAAAGCCTCAAAAACAGGCAAAAAAAAGGCCCAAAGGAAGGAAATCAGAAAAATATTACCAAAATCTTTTTTCGATATGGCAGAAGAATTTGGACTAAAAGATAGCTGGAGAATTAGAAATCTAGGAGAAAAAGAATTCACACACCAATCAGCAAGACACCAAACCTGGGCAAGATTGGATATGGCATGAACATCTACAGAATTAGAAATTCAAGATATTAAAATTGGGAGTAACATCTGGGTGGATCATAACCCCATGGAAGTTAAATGAAGAGGTCAAAAAAAGAGTAGGAGATGGACTCTTAAAAAATCAATTTTGAATCAGGAAAAATTTAGAGAAAAAATTGAGGAAGATATGAAACTCTTACAAATAAATAAAAAAGAAGACACTAATACACAAAATTTATGGGATACTGTGAAAGCCACGACAAGAGGGACTGCCATAGCATATATGGCTAAAGAATACAAATATAAAAGACAGATGCAAAGAAATTTGGAAGACGAAATTAGCAAACTTGAAAAAGAAAGCCAGGATGAACCACAAAAGCACGAACTTAAACTAGAGCTAAATGCTTCCAAACACAAATGAAACATGATAGAGAAAGAGAATCTAGCCCAACAACATAAGAAAATCAAACAAAATTATTTTGAAAATGCTAATAAACCCGGAGGCTGGTTAGCGTATAAATTACATAAACAAAATGAAGCTACATGGATCAGTAAATTACAGGACGATAAAGGAGATCTAATCTATCAGAGAGAAGGCAAAGAGAAAATAGTACACATTTTTTTCAAAACACTCTATGCAGCTAAAGAAAAATCAGATACAGCTAAGATAAGTCAGTACTTGGAGAAAGCCAACCTACCAAACATTCCAAAAGAATATAAAGATCTTTTAAATGAACTCTATCTGAAATAATAGAATCAATTAAGAAACAAAAAGGGAATAAAGCTGCCGGTCCGGACAGTATTCCAATTGAGATTTATAAGAACCACCAGGAAATTTTCAGCCCTGTTCTATTAGATGTTTACAATGAGGTGCTAAATGAAGCAAAGTGTCCAGTATCATGGAAAGAGGCGAATATATTTCTCATACCGAAAGGAGACTCAGATCTATCTCACATTAGAAATTATAGACCTATTTCATTATTAAACTCAGATTACAAAATTTTCATGTCCAAAATGGCAAATAGACTCAAAATTTACCTAAATTATTTCATCCATCCAGACCAGAACGGTTTCTTGCCAGGTAGAAACATCAGAAATAACATAAGAACTATATTAAACATACTGGAGTACTACGAGTCCCACAATGAAAAGCAATTGGTATTGGTATTTTTGGACATACAAAAGGCGTTCAATAACGTACACTGGGATTTCATTTTATATCAATTAAAGATTATGGATTTCGGCGACAAATATATCAATATGTTCCAAACTATTTATTCCAAGCAGGAGGCTAGAATAATATTTAACGGGAACGTAACACATAAATTTCAAATCGAAAAAGGCACTGGACAGGGCTGTCCGCTCTCATCTCTTTTATTTATTTTTACCCTAGAAGTATTAGAATAGAATAGAATTCTTTATTGGCCAAGTGTGATTGGACACACAAGGAATTTGTCTTAAATAGAAGCATTTGGGCCAACGCAATCAAAGGTTTGGACATTAAGAAAGAAACATACAAATTGTAGGCGTTTACAGACGACCTTGGTTTTTTATCCTAGAAGAGCCAAAGCAGTCGGGAGAGCGTCTTTTGGAAGTATTGGGGGCATACAGGAAGGTAGCAGGCTTGAAGATTAACAAGAATAAAACGTCAATGCTCACGAAAAACATTACAGAGATGGAAAGGTCGGAATTAGAAACTAATTTGGAAATTCGAGTAAAAAAGAAAATTAAATATTTGGGAATAAATTTAACGGGTAGATGCTCTACCTTGCAAAAGGATAATTATGATAGAGTGACTGAACAAATTAGAAAAGATCTGGAACAGTGGTCTAAATTGC
>JANHFM010001286.1:103023-115500 GCA_032468115.1 Grayia smithii
TTCTTCTTCTTCTTCTTCTTCTTCTTCTTCTTCTTCTTCTTCTTCTCCTCCTCCTCCTCCTCCTCCTCCTCCTTCTTTTTATTTCATTATTTTTTAATTAATAACAAAAAATCAAAATCAAAACACAAAGATAATAATGCTGGAGGTACACACATTATCAAAGATAAGAGAAAGATAAAAAAGAGAGAGAGATAAAAAGTGCTACCAGATACTTGCCAGATATATAAAAAAATGTTCTCTCCAGGACAGTGAGGCATGGGACAGCATTCCAAAGGATTTACATGCTTGATATCATTTCAATTAAGTTACCAAATATAAATTTTATCATAGTTTTCTGCGCATACTAAGACTTTAGTTTTCTGAGAGTTTATAACTAGGTTATCCTCCAGAAAAAAGGAGCAAATGTGTACAGATTTCAGAAAAGTGAAGGGGGAAAAAAGGCTAAAGTGCTCAGTGCCCTTTTCTTCCCACCCCAGAGATGGATCTGAGAGATGGATTATAATATCATCTGAATACAAAATATCTGTAAGTACTTAACTTGCTAATTCAGAGGGATGATGAGTGAATACAGAAAGGGTCTGGATTACTGGGTTAATATACATAATATATGAGTGAAAAAGCAGAACAACAAGCATGGACCCCTGCCTCATCTACCTCTGGGTAGTAGCAACTACAGAGAGTATCTTCCTCCGACTATCAAGGTGGTACTGAAATAGAAGGATTGCATGTGAAATAATATTTTAACTATCAAGAATCTCTTTAATTTTTACCATAGTCTCATTGGTAAAATTAAAACTGAAAGCTGGTTAGAAATCGAAGATAGTGAAAAGGGGATCCCTAGGCTGGGAACCGTATTTGGTAGAGCGTATTTGGTAAACAATGGTCAAGAATTGATTGGTACCCTCTAAAATTGGCCTAATCCTCAATTAAGTTTTTTTTTCTTATTATTACTATTTTCTATCCAATCCAAAGGTATACAGTAGGTAGAACTATCTGGCATATAGCTTACTGTTTATGTTAATCATATTGAAGGATCTTTAGTTGGTGGACTCCAGTCTATTTTTATACAATGGGATAAACGTGGAAAATTTACTAATATGGATTAAGAAAGCATTGAAGAGTGGAGTCCAGGAATCCTAGTTCTCCTTTAGTAATTTCAGGGGAATAAAATCTCCTCTAGAATTTTTCTGTTAACTCAGTTTTTATGCCCCATTCTTTCTTGTCTTTCCTGTATTTTGATTGTACTTGGAGATATGCTCACCATTCGAGTTCAATTTCTTCCTCGTTCCTGAATTTCAATTCTCCTCTTTCATTTAACAAATCTTTATATGTAATTACTCTTCCGGACTTAATAAAATTTGGGTGTGTAAACATCTCCAGTGTCAATATCCAATTCAGAGCTTCTATATAATTGTGTTGCTTTTAACCCAAATATCTAAAAGAGCCTGTTGATAAAGTGCTGTTGGACCTTGTGTTTCTCTTCCCAGAGAATAGCGTGCCACCCTATCTGCATGTCGTGGCCTTCCAGCGTTAACAGCCTTCTATTCTTTAGATGTATCCAATCACTCACCCATACCAGTGTTGACAAAATTAGACAGAATTTTACTGAGAACAGAGGAAAAGCCGATAAGGAAAATATATAATTATTTACTGGAACAGGATATGTTAGAAGAACAAATAAAAGAAACCATGTTAATTTGGAGTAAACATTTTGTCTATAGCATTGATCTAGACAATTGGCAAGACCTATGGAAAAGGAATATAAAAATTACTCTAGCTGCTACATATAAAGAAAAATTATACAAGATGTTCTATAGGTGGCATATCCCACCCACAAGACTAGCAAAGGTAAGCAAAAAATATTCATCGATGTGTTGGAAGTATGAGACAGTACCAGGGACTTTTTATCACATGGTGGGAATGCCCCAAAGCCACAAAATTTTGGCACCAGATAAGACAATGGTTAGAAGAAATATTATTGCAAAATATAGAATTAAAACCAGAATTCTTTTTACTGGGCATCATAAACAAGGGTACAACATACCTAATGTTACATATTTAAACAGCAGCAAGATTGGCTTTTGCACAAAAATGGAAAAATAAAGAGATTCCCGTAGAAGAAGAACTAATAGGTAAAATACTACCTTGTACAGAAATGGATAGGTTGACTCTGGAACTTAAAGATAAGAACGAATCAGAGTATAATGAAATCTGGAACACATTTTACTGTTGGCTGGACAGGAGGAGGGATGCTCGGATAAATGACTATTGACAAGTTGAATGTTTAGAAGTCTTTATGTTAGTTCTCTGTGATAGATAGGAACAAATTTGGTATTGATGTAAACCTCATAGATAAAAGAATCTACATGTTTGAAATGTGATAAATAGTGTAAATATGTATAGAGATAAGGAATTGTATTGATTGCAAGGTAAAAAATGGATGAAAATGTTAAACCAGAAACTTCACACCATGACCAATGTTTTTAATTTGTATTATTAATAAAAAAAAACTTTAAAAAATATCTAGAATTTTTCCAAGCCTAAATTAAGAAATAAATTATTTGATATCAATGTGGACAAAAGAGGCTAGTCAAGAAAAACATTTCAGAGAAAGCGGATTTTCCAAAGGATTTTCTAGTATAAAAATACCCTAGAAATAGTTCTCTCAAGTTTCTACAAAAATTTAGCCATCGGAACCAATACATCTATCATTAAGATATCTGTTAAGGTACCAGGACCAAGAAGGGCTCTTGAGTTTAGCAGCTGTAGTAAAATTTCCCAATCCTGTCTCAAATTTTCCTTTGATGCTAGAAGGTTTTTGTGGATCTCTTTTTGCTTTATAAGTTATTGGCCCATATACCAAATGAATGACCCCCATATTGGGACTCCCATATCAAAACAACTTACTTTATGTGTGGCCCGAACCTGAAAATAACATTTAACACAGCACAGTACTTCAACAAAATGGTGGGGCTGAGATCTGCATATGTGGGACCAATTGGGGTGGATTGTAAGGGTGACACTGAAACATAATTTTATGTCATTTTATTCTATTTTATATATTTATGTATCAAATTATATTGTATCTAATCCTATAATTATTGTATTTTACCCTACTTTTATTTTAAATTGTTTGTATAAGATTTTAATGGTGATACATGTTTGCACTTTGTGCTTTGATATGGCCTATAGGCTACTCAATAAACTTACTTACATACCAGTAGGTACTCTGAATTGACTTCTGCCCTGCATAGACCATAGTTCTGCCCTTTTGTAGGTTTCTGCATGGGTGTGCAGGGAACCCCAGTTCCAGCCCTATACCCAATATGTTAGTTTCTGTGTTGTGCTTGTTATGCTTGTTATGCTTCTTTGAGGAATATAGCTATCAACATGAATATTGCCATCACTATTGCTGCTTTTTGGTGCTAGGTATGTTTGTTATATGTAGATATGTGTATGCTGGAACATCAAACACAATATTTCATTTTCTATAATGCATAGTGATAAAAGCATAGATGTACACCTCAGGCTTACCATGTTTAGCAACTGCAGCTTTCCCTGTTTGTATGTGAAAAGAAATCTGTCTTCAAAGAAAGTGTGCTACAGCACTCTAAGGATGTAGCTTTTGGATTTTATTTTTCACATTTATCACAGCAAAGGTGTGGTGCACCAACCCATTTTTGTATTCCAGCAATGTTTTCTGCAGTAACCATTGCTTGTGTCCCAGGGGCTTTCAGATGCTCATCTCTCCTTGGTAATTTACTCTTCTACTGCAGGGAGCACCAATGAAAGTGACCAATTTAACTTGGCCACTGCATGAAGAATAGCTACATATTCTTTCCCAGAAGTGTGCTAATGGTTCATATTTATTTGCATAACAAAATGATGTCAGAATCCTCATATTCATCCATGAGCCATATCCAGTTCTACCTGCCATGAATACTAAACAGTTGGCTGCTTTTAATGTTTCCTTTCAGGTCAACACAGTTTTAGGGAGCTGCTGTGCCTTGCCATCTCTTATGAGCCACCATAAAGCAATTAGTTTTATTAGTGCAGCTAAATGCCAGCTGGCTGCAAATCATCAAGTTGTTTTCCAGGGACAAGAATCTCTGCACCTCTGTCTAGTTCAGGAAATACACTGTCTTATCAAAACACAACTGCACAGTTTCTAAAATTAAATCATTGTAGCCGATCTTTTAGCTATTATTGAAAATAAAAAAATATTTTTTTAAAAAAACCCTATGATTATGTTCAGATTAAATTTAATATAGAAAGTATGGTTGTACTTACAATTAAAGAATGTGAAGTGTGTTCATTCAAACAGCCAGTGTTTCTTGGAAAGGGACTATATGCAAGTTACCACTGAAGCGCTGATATCAGATATAAAGAAAAGTTAGCAATTTGATGTAAGAATAAATTTGCAATGGAGATAATAAGCTAATATACATCAAATGTATCTTTCAGATAATTTGCCATCTAAGCCTTGGCCTAGGAATTTGTTTGCGTTTTCATTTTATATCTAGCAGAAGAAGACAGTTTTTTTTGTCTTTATCCGAACAGCCTGGAGAGAAAAAATATCTATGTGCATACAGATGCAACAAAGATTGATGGACTCAGGTTACAGTGCAATATGTGCACAGTTGGATGATCTGAAGTTAGGGACAAATCGCTATGGAGAGAAACTATCTCTATGGCTGATAGGAATCAAAAGCAACTTGACCGAAAATAATCATAATTTACAAAAAACCTTAGCAAATTTTTATTGTTTCATATGGGTTGTTTAGTCAGTTTTATGGAAATGTTTATAGAGAGATAAGAGACAGTGACTGCTTCATTCCTTTGGTCCTTGCCACTTGCCAGCCTATGAAGAGATGTAATTAATGTAGCCTAAAATGCAGGATATTTTCCTTGAGTTTGTAGAGCAAAATATTATAAAATTATAATGTGACTTTTCGATGGAAATCAAGTGTAATTAACAAAACTAAGACAGCGCCACTATTGGAAGAAATCCTATGATTTCCCATCTTAGAAACCTTGATTATAGATATGTAGACAATGCAGCTAGATCAGCAGTCCCCAACCTTTCTAGCTTGGTAGCCCGGTACAGGAGAGGGGGAGAGGACGGTTCCGTGCAAGTGGCAGGTGTCTGCCACTCATGTGAGGGGAGTTTTGTGCGCAAGTGCAAGTATCTACCATTTGTGCAAGAGGAGCTTCGTGTGGAAGTGCCTGCCCCTCACCCGAGCACAAGCGCCCACTCGCCTGACACTTTTCACGGTCCAGTTCTGAATTAGATGCAGCCTGGTAGTGGGCCACAGTCCCAGAGTTTGAGGACCCTTGATCTAGACCATGATTCCTCAATAACTTAGATTGGGACTACCTAAGGTTGATACTATTAATTATTTCTAGTACTACTAATTAAAATAGTATGGGGTTGATGAACAGTCTGAAACCTCATGAAGGGATTGATGAACTGAAGAGTTTGGGAACCTCTGATCTAGATAGACTTAAAACCTTGGCAAGATACAGGAGAATCTTATAATAAACTAGTCCTAAATTATTATGAGATGTAAAAGCATCCAATATAACTGGTACTTAGCATTCTAGTACCATTTGTATAGAATTCATGGTAGACTAGACAGGATGTTACTGGAGACTAATCAGCTAGGGAACTAGGTTAAAGTAATAAAAGGCACTGACTTAGGTAAAAAGGTAATTGAGGAGAGCCATGATTGGAACATATTAAATTATGTACAGCATAAAGGAAGTGAATAGACATTTTTCTCTTTCTCAAAACTCTAGGAATGGAGTGAGGTGGAGTGGTAAGTTTATTTAATTAACAAATTGGAAGATTAATATTTCTCAGCACATAAATAGTGGAATTCATTAACCACAACACATGCTGATGGCCACTAACTTGGATGACTCTAGAAGGAAATTGGATAAATGAGGACAGTTTTATCAAGCATAAATATTATTGGGACACAGTATTATTTTCGATATGCCTCCAATATACTGTAGTTACAGGAAATAATGTGAAGAAAGGGGTACATTTCCATCTCTTGCTTTCAAGCATTCCAGAGTGCTGTCCTCCTTTAGGAGTCTTAAATAGTGATCATCTCCATAGACGGTGTTATGTCCAGCAAATCTTTAGAAATCATATTAAAGACTGCCTTGTCAATCCCTTTACAGATCATATTCCTTAACTTGACTAGACAACTCTTTATTGTTGTTGACTTAAAGGGATTCTAGACATTTAAGGTCAAAGAAAGAGCACATGAAGCAATTTACTGTTTAAATGATCACCTGGAGCAAGATTGAGCCAAACTGAATCATACACAGAGGACAACCCTAAAGTTTCCTCATTTTTGTGATTCATGTATTGAGCATTACTGAAAATAGTTTGTCTCTTCAATCTACGGAAAATAGAATGTGGCAGAGTTATGTTTATGGTATATTTTAGTTAGCATAATTTATAATAAAACAGGTAAGAAAGAATTACTTAGTTTCCAAATATTTTGCTTGGCTGAGGAGAGTTGCACCACATTATAAGAATGCCATTATTCTTTAATTTGTGTAAAATAATATAATACACAACAACATGATTAATGGAAAGTATATTCTTTTCATCCTCCACTCCAAAGTAATGACAATATATTTATAGTGAGTACATATTGTAAAGGTTGGAGAAATAAATCTGATTTTATTCTAGGAATTTAGGTGCGTGTAATATAACTGTCACTCTTCATTTGATACAGTTTTTGCAATTTAAATTGTGACAAATGCCAAAGAACAATTGTGAGGACTGATGGGTGCAAGTGAAACTCTCAGTGAAAAATTGCTCTTAATTTAGGGCTGAAGTTTAGTAGAAAAGGGTTGTCTCTTAATACTACACCATAAATGACTGGCTCTTAGAACAAATGTTAGAATATTAAACTGGATCAGAAATAAAATTATTTTTGTTGGCATCTTATTCTTCATGGATAGAACTTATTAACCTCACTGAAAAATGTCATTCAGGCATATTTATAGTTCAGCATCATTGTGCATACTTTTTTAGCCCAATGAATTGACATAGCAAAATTGTATTTGAGTAATCCATTACACAGATGGAATGATTTTTCTCTTCCATGAGTCAATTGTTCACATTTTTATAACATCCATTTGCTCTATATTTTATATATATTTGCTTTTATTTTCCTCCCCACTTTCATGCAACCATTATGAGAACTAGCAACAAGAGTAATTTCTATAGAGATACTCTGAGAAGTAAGATGAATGGAAAAGGGAGATAGGCCAGATTCTGGAGAATCTAAAAATCTATATTCCATCCAGTTTCTTTCAGGAAATGGGCAGAGCCTAAGGTGACAAGAAAATGGCTGCTGAGGTGTTCTAGCTGCCTGATACAATAGTAAGATTTTCAACATTGCTTTTCAATAGGGGTGGGTTCTACTTACTTTTACTACCAGTTCGCAATGAGAGCACAATGGAAAGCTTCTGTGCATGCAGAGATTGTCAATTATGACGTCCAGCCGGGTGGGTGGAGCCTCCTGCCATTTTTACTACCGGTTCTAAAGAACCGGACAAAACCGGAAGCAACCCACCACTGCTTTTCAATGCATTTTGTTGGTTATCAGAAGTTGGTTACAGGAAGAAATCCCCAAGTTTGAAGAACTGTGGCTTGGTTTTGCTTATACAAAATGTCCAATGCCCTCACTTGCTTTGACTCTCCATTAGACAAAGAATTAGGTGTTGGGCGATGTGTGAGTAAACAGAAGTTTTTTGGGGGAAAACACTGGATATTTTGATATTTGAATAAGTAAATAGAGCCTTCAATTTAAAAATCTCCTTAGTATTTTTGCGTGGGGAAAAAAATGATACTATTCTTCGGTTTAAATTATGTTCAAAAGCTAAATAATCAATCTTTGCAATGTCCTTAAAGTGGATAAGACAATGAGAACAAACAATAAATGGAGGAAATGGGCCTTGGAGTCAAATTGAATTAGATAGTAGTTTGGTTTTGGGTAATTAAAGAACACTAGCTTATTTGTGATTAGTTGTGGGTGCCGAAGGGGAAGAAAACAGTCTAATTCGCAAGAGATAGGTCAGGGCTCTGTAATAAATCTTTTGGATTTTTTCCTTTTGTTGTTTAAAGACTGCTTTCTCAAAATGGTGTGGCTAATCAAATGCACTACAGATTTCATGTCTCTCCCTCTTAAATCAATCTTTGAACTCTGGATCAGGCCATGACCTTTATGACTGATGGTTGGCCTTCTGGCATCCTTATTTTCAGAATTGTGCTTATATTTTATAGGCTCATGGTTTCTGTCAAGAATATTTCTTAACTTCCTTCAGGTTTCTTTTTCCCTCTGGCTTGAGATATTCAGAATTCTTAATATTTTTTTGTTCTTTTTAGTATTTGGAGGTTCCTATTAGTTTCTTTATGAGTTTTCCTTTGCCCTGTCCTTTTTTGATTGGTCAGCTTCCTTACTATTCATTACATACTTAATAGTGTAATTAATAATTATGTTTGCTTCCTGGCAGTTGCCTGGACATGTCCCTATAGTTATGTTGGCAACATTTCAGGAGTGGCTTGCCATTGTCGGCTTTCTAGGTCTTAGACAAAATGTCTGGCCCAAGGTCACCCAATTGGTTTTATGCATAAGATGGGATGAGATCTCACAGCCTCCCGCTTTCCAACCTCATGCTTTAACCACTACACCAAAGTGGGCCTTGGAGTTCATAGTAAGGTTGGGGTAATTCTCTTCAGCTGCTATCCTTGGTCCACTTTTGCCTATCGTGCCAATGAATTCAGCATTTTTGTAGACATTTTCAGCTATAGTTGTTAGCAAGCCTTTACTACATTCTATCCTGAAGGACTTTTTCACTTGGTTTTCTAGTTTTTTTCTAGTTTTCTCTTTTTTGCCATACTGAAATAGTTTTTTTGACATTTACCTCTTGGCTCCCTACATATGAGAGGTCAGCAAGAGGCACTTTTGTGTGTGTGTGTAGGATGAGGATCAGTAGCAGATTCTGAAGTCTTGTTCTCTTCATCATGTTCCCCTCTTGCTACTTCATCTTGCATCTGGGGAGAAATTTAGAGTGTCTAGCCAGATAACTACCTTTTTAGGTTGTGTAATCTCATAAGTCATATTGTTTACTGTTTTGTTGCATCCTGGAATAAGGTAAAATAGTCATATCATTTGGGTTGATTCTAAGACAGTGTTTCTCAACCTTGGTAACTTGAAAATATATGGACTTCAATTCCCAGATTGCCCAACTAGCATGTCTCGCTTGAGAATTCAGGGAGTTGGAGTCCAAACATCTTCAAGTTGCCAGGTTTGAGAAACACCGCTCTAAGCAATTTACCCTTAATAACATATACCCCAGAAGTAGGGAAGATGCCTGTAATACTTAGTTGATTTATCCTGCAATTTTGATTGATTGATTGAAGCATCTCTTTTTTCAGTGCCTACAAGGACTGACCAAACTTAATCTATCACAATCTCCTGTAGTAATGACCTCTCTGTAGGATCTTCAGGGAGAGACATAAAAAACTGAGGGGTCCTTAGTGATCTCTGGGCTTGGTTGTTTTCTTGCAGACGTTTCATTACACAAACTAGACAACAGCATCAAATTTAGTAAGAGCTTACTAAGGATTTACAAGCACTGATGATGTTATCTAGTTTGAGTAATGAAATGTCTTCAAGAAAACAGCGAAGCTCAGAGAGCATCAAGGGATCCCTCATTTCAACCTGAATTAAAAATATTCTCCTTTATTGGTACATAATGGGAAAGCAACAAATAGAAGCAACAAGGCCTGTACATAGAGGAAGATATTTCATTCTAAACCATTCAAAGTTGAAATGAGAAACACTTTACTCATCTTTAAGGGTGGAATCAGGAGGAACAAAGGGATTTTTTTGCTAGCTTATTGCTACTTCTTCCCCTCCTAATTTATCATTTGTGGGGATTACATAATGATACCACTTCTAAAGGCTTCACTGCAGATTGGCTTTTGGCAACTTTCTCCAGCACTATTGAAACAGCTTTATGCTGCATAGCTCCCACTTGCCTCATTGAAGTGACTCTGATGGAAAAGAAAATGCAAATCGGTAGGAACAACCGGAAGAGGGATGTTTCTAAAGCGTAAGCAAAGCAAAGCTGCAGGCTGAACTGTACTTAAAATCTAGGATAAAAATGAAAAGCAAGCAAGGCAGTTTTATCTATCTCATAAAAAATGCAGCCTCCCCTATCACCATCTTACCAGAAGTTTGCATAGCTAGATTATTTTGAAGAAACCTTGAAAAGTTCACATAACAATATGCAATATTGATGTAGAAGTCGGATTTTTTTCTCCTTGCCCTTCCTATGCCCTTCCTAACTAGGTAACTAGAAGCCACGTATTTGAGGAATTACATGTAGGTCAAGTGTTTCCTAGGGTCAATGTCTCAGGAAAAGGCTTGTTCTTGTAAACAAATCCATATGAAGAATTACTGGGAAAAACCATGTAATGGTATGATCTGACCCTGGGATTGAAAATAGACTTTTCCAAACAATTGTGGTACAAGATGTATATTTTTGTAGTACAGATAGTCCTCCACTTATGACCAGTTGCTTAATGACTGTTCAAAGTTACGACAGACCCCCCAAAAAGGTACTTATAACTTATATTCAAAGTTCTGGAAGCTGGACCTCCACTGGTCATGTGATCCTATTTTGAGCACTCGGCAATCAGCCCATAAATTGCAGGCATATGCATGACTGCAATTTATGTCAGTTTTGAAGTTTTATGTCAGAAATTGGAGTTCCAAAGCAAAAAAAAACAAAAAACCCAAAACCATTGTGGTGTTTGCGTAATAGCACAGATTTGCTTAATGACTGTGGTGATTCACTTAATAATGCTGCAAAAAAAATGATGACCATTTGAGAACGGTATGTCTTACAGTCATAATTCCAAACTAATTACAGTATGATTATAAATTGAAGACTACTAGTATTAAATAGCCATCCTTTTGATTAAACCTGTAAGAAAATCTGTAAGAAAAAGACAAAAACTATAGGGAGGTCCCCACCTTAACATTGTCAGTGAAGAATGACAAACATAATGCTTCTTTGAGAAAAGGGAGTCTTCCCCGCCTCATTGAAGGAGGCGGTGGTACGACCCCTCCTCAAGAAGCCAAGCCTGGACCCACTCTCGTTGAACAACTACCGTCCAGTCTCCAACCTTTACTTTGTAGCGAAGGTTGTCGAGACCGTGGTGGCACGTCAGTTTCTGCAATTGCTGGAGGAAGCGGATTAACTGGACCTGTACCAATCTGGTTTCATGCCCAGTCACAGCATGGAAACGGCATTGGTCACGCTGGTGAATGATCTCTGGCAGGCCGGGGCCCGGCCCTGGTGCTACTTGACCTCTCGGTGGCTTTCGATACCATCGACCATGGTATCCTGCTGCGACGGCTCCGAGGATTGGGGGTGGGAGGCACTATTCTTCAGTGGTTTTCCTCCTACCTCTTGGGCCGTTCGCAGTTTGTGTTGGCAGGGGAACAGAGATCGACCTCGAGGCCTCTCACTTGTGGGGTGCCTTAGGGGTCGGTTCTCTCCCCCCTCCTATTCAATATGTATATGAAGCAGCTGGGTGACATCTTTCGGGGTGAGGTATCATCAATATCCACCCCAGACCAACCCAGCGATGTCTTTCCCGTGATGTCCTAGTGCCTGGAAGCGGTGCGGGTCTGGATGGGGAGAAACAGGCTCAGACTCAATCCCTAGAAGACTGAGTGGCTATGGATTCCATCATCTCAAGTCCAAGAGATCCCATCTCTTTTGATGGGGGAGAGGCTTTGGCCCCCTCGGAAAGGGCTCACAACTTGGGTGTCCTCCTGGATTCACGGCTGTCCTTGGAGGATCATCTGACGGCCGTGACCGGGGGTCTTTGCACAGGTTTGCCTGGTGCGCCAGTTGCGCCCTTTCCTGGACCGAGATGCCTTATCCACGGTCACTCTGGAAGGGAAGGGAAGGGACTTTGGAGGTCTTTTAGTCCAACCCCCCTGTTCAGGCAGGAAACCGTATATCATTTCAGACAAATGGTTGTCCAACCTCTTCTTAAAAACTTCAAGTATTGGAGCATTCACAACTTCTGGAGGTTGAATGAATGAATGAATAACCCTTTCAATTTTTCTTCTCTTTTTTCTTTGACAGAACTAGCGAGTTGGGAATGTTTACCAAGAAAGAATTTGATCGGCTGGCCCCAGTGGTGGACAGTTTCAGCCTCATGACATACGATTATTCATCACAGTTGGGGTAAGGCAAAATGCACAGGTACAACATCACTAAGAACTGAGCTGGTGTTCAGCCAGAGGTCATATTCATCCTGTTACTTAATAGTAAGAAGATAACGGCATTCTCCTAAAATGTTTGTATATCAACAATTTTAGGTCTCTTAGAGCAGTGTTTCTCAACCTTGGCTGCTGGAAGATG
>JANHFM010001286.1:154372-165927 GCA_032468115.1 Grayia smithii
TCCTGAGATGCCGGCAGCCACAGCCACTCAGTCTTGGAGGGGTTGAGTTTAAGTCTGTTCCTACTCATCCAGACCCGTACCACCTCCAAGCAATGGGACATCACAGAAAGGGCATCCCTGGGGTGGTCTGGGGTGGTGATGTACAACTGGGTGTCATCAGCGTACTGATGATACCTCACCCCAAAACCACGAATGATCTCGCCCAGCAGCTTCATGTAGATGTTGAAAAGCAGGGGGGAGAGAATGAATGAATGATTTACCTTTGTTTTCTTTCTGGGGTTGAGAAAAGTGACTGGCCCAAAGTAAACCCCGCTGGCTTTGTACCTAAGGCAAGAATAGCACTCACAATGTCTCAGTTTCTAGCCTAGTGCCTTAAGTAGTGGCTCTCGAGTTCACACTAAGGACTGATAAATAACAGGGAAAGGGAAAGTGGCAGTCTCTTCCATTATCTTGCCTGCATTTAAAGGTGAACTATTACTGGCACAGCAGAATATAGCATCCTTGCTGTTTGTAAAATGTTTCTAACCATAGTAAGTCTGAGATTATAAACAATTTTGTTGAATTAAAGATAAATTTGGTAACCATTTGTCTGTAGCTTTGTTCGGGGCTATTAACTAGGCTGTTTCAAATTGTGTTAGTGGTTAAGCATTTAAGGAAGACAAACATGATGTACCGTTCCAAATAAACCTTTGGTAGGTTGAGCTGGTTAATTGAACTGGAGGAAATAAAGGAGGGAGGTGGCAAAGTTAATAAAGTTTATGAAACTGCTGTAGAACAAATCAGACTCTTAATCATGCCAGTCATTGATTATTGTCTTCTTGATGGGCAGGAACACCTCAAGCTCTTTTTCACTTTTCTAGTCCTGCGAACAGCCTCTCTTTCTGGACATAGGGAGATACGCGCTTCCCCTGCCTCCAGTTTTAAATTGAGCTCATATGTGTTGGGATACAGTTGTATCCCGAGTTCTTTTTAATGTTATACAGATCGAGTCTACAGCCTGCAGCAAGCAGAAGTTATCTAGATGTGCCTATCTCTGTTTTCTTTTATATTGACTCTCATTGTCAGAAGTCAGCATTTATAAAGGGAAAGATGGAAGTGGCAACAGGGATGTCCTTAATTCTAATCTTAGCAGTGCTATAAATTCAGTAGGTAGCCTCAGGTAAATTCCTTTCTGTCCACCACACTGTCAGCTTCCTGTCTGTTTTATAGAGATAATGCCGAATCTATGAAAGGGGTTTCTTGGGAGGCTCATTCAGATAATGGGTGGGAGTCGCTTCAAATGTTTTCAAGTGCTACATACATTCTAAACAGTAATTATTTGCAGATAGCTTAGTTGTAAATTAAGTACTTAACATATCTATTAATGGGGGGGCAGGATACCAGGTAATTTATAGTTCAGAAAGCTTCTAGACCTAAAAGAATGAATCAGATAATTTATAAGCTTCATTCCCATCTTACTTGTTATGAGAGAAAGGGACATGTCCTGCTGGCCTACTTGGATGGCACATCCCAAGGCCTGAATGCCCCCTTGTTGAGGTCTGCAAAAGAAAGGCTAAGTTGTTCCCACATGTGGGGTTATGTAGGATCTCATTGCATAATCATCTCAGTCATATTGAGTCACTGAATGTGAGCTCTTTGACATTAGGTTGCATTTCCAGGTAAAGAATGAGTCAATCTGGAAGATGACAAATCATCAAGATAAGAACTAGCAGTTTGATCCTAATGTTTTTCCTTTAATGAGCTCCACTTGCAATATGGCATCTAACCAATGAAACCAGAGGGAAGTTGGTTACCTAAAATCACTGGGAGTTGAGCAGCATATAAATTGGATAAATAATAATAAATAACAATTATTATTTCTAGAAGAGAAAATTGAGACTCATTCAGCACAGGAAAAGGAAGGTGTACATTATGTTATGGCTAGAATACAGGTAGTCCTCAACTTACAACCACAATTGAGTTCAAAATTTCTGTTGCTAGGCAATACAGTTAAGTGTGTTTTGCTCCATTTTGCAACCATTGTTGCCATTGTTGTTAAGTGAATCACTGCAGTTCTAAAATTAGTAACACGGTCGTAAAATGAATCTGGCTTCTCCATTGACTTTGCTTGTCAGAAAGTCACAAAAGGGGATTACATGAGGAAACTGCAACCCTCATAGCTTCCAAACATCCAAATTTTGATCACATGGCCTTGGTCATAAAGTGTGGAAAAGGTCATAAATTACTTTTTTCGGTGCCATTGTAACTTTGAATGACCACCAATAAATGGCTGTAAGTCAAGGACTACCTGTACTGTGAAATACACACTACACACATCATATACACATTTTAAATTTAAATAGGATCCCTGCAAGGAACAACCACTTATTTTTAGCCTAAACTTTAACAGATAAAAGCTTTTACAATATTTATTGTGAGGTTTGTTTTTCTTAAAAAAACATCAAACACACAAACCACCTCAAACCTACAGAGAATTAATATTTCTTTATCTGGAGTCTTATTTATACCTACAGGCCTAATGGAGAGATTGGAGAGCTTGGAGAATTCTACTGAGAAGGCTCCATACAAAGGCCTCTATTCTCACCCCCTAAAATACAAGGGGAAACTTGGCTTTCAGCCTTTCATTTGCTGATTCAGTAAAGATTACCAGATTGTTCTGACTTCGCTTCCATGATGGGACAGAATAGAATGGGAGTTCACCTTGCTCTCGACCTGCTAAACTGGTTGTAGCAGAAACAAACAAACACTGGTAGATTTGTCAAAGTGGTTTATTCCTCACAGCGTTAGAATATCAGGTGAGTGCATAAAGCCGGCGCTGAGAGCTTCTTCCTCTCAGCGCTGTTTAAATATCCCGCGCCACGCCCATTTCGCCCCCCCCTTTGTGCTTCACAACTGATTGGATTTTTGCCGATGTTTTCTAGTCTCATCATCGCTCCTGATCGACCAAGAAGTGTGCAAGGGTCTTCTGGACGCTGGCACGAAATCAGTGGATGTTGGGGCATTCCCTTGCCTCTCAATCCCATCACCATCATCCCAGTGCTCCTTTTTGTTTCCCTAAAGCCACCACCATTTGTGTGCACACACACACACACCAATGGAACATATTCCCTGAAGGCTTGCCGTTGTGGTAATTCATGTGTCGGGCCAATTTTGGGCTTGACACTTGCAGCATCAATATGGAAGGCCTGCACGTCCCAAGGCAGTAGCATCAACACCTCTTTTTTTCACGGCCCCAGTGCCAATATCCACCTCTACTTTTCTGGTAATGCCTTAATATTTTACAGCTGCATGTTATGTTCTTCATATCAACTGCCGATGGATAACTTACGATAACAACAGCTGCCATATTCAGGATCTTTTGACAGTTTTGAGCTCCTCCCTTGGCCTCTGTGACAAAATTTGTAGACAAAGCTATGCATTTTACAGTAGCTGCTATAATGGGATACAGAAAATAAAATTAAATATGAATGCAGAGGAAGGTTAAGCTATGATGGATTGATATTTCTGAATCCTGTCATCTTTGCCAGCTGTTTTGTAACTACATGAAGTGGCAAGATCATTATGGAATGAAATTATGTCTTTTAAAATCACAGGGCTGTCCTAATTAGCATGGGGCCGGTTTTGACACTTGCTTTGATGTCCAATTTTCTGTTTGGACTGGGTGGTGAATTTTGAAGCCTTTAAGAAATGCCTTGGTGCCTTTGGTGGCTGCAGCTGTCAAAAGCCTGAATACAGGAGTTGCCAATTCAGTGCAGTGATTATAAAAACATCAATAGTAGACCACAGCCAATGTGGTTGCATATAATTAGCATAGGTTAAACACAATCCTGTACTACCTTTTCTTCAGCTGCAAACTCCTGTGCACAGAATTTCTCAATCATTCAAACAGTAGGATGGAACTAAGGCTGGTGATTAAAAAAATAATTTGCTTTGAAATGTGGAGACCTTTTTTCATACATACATACATACACACACGTATACATACATACATACATAGATACATACATGTAAACACAGCTCAGGATGTTACAACACAGCCAACTACCCAGGATGTTGCAGCACAGGACTCAGGATATCACAATACTGGAGCCCAGGATGTTACCACACAGCCCATTGTCCAGGTCATTACAACACAGAAGACTAATGGGCACACAGCTAGGACCAAACCCGGACAGGCTGTTATGAGACAGCCGACTAATCTGCAAACATCAACTCCATCAACCAATCAAGATGTAACAACACAGCCAACCAACCTGCTTATAGCAACAAAGCCAGCACTCCCCACCTCCCCACCAGTATTTATAGAGAGATGGCAGCTCCGATCACGCTTTGCTCGCACAAGTATAAAACCGAAGACACCAGTCTGAAGATGACGAGTGGTGACAGGAGGCTCTGCCCACCTGCCCGGACATCATCAAATACGCTCTGTGCATGCGCAGAAGTAGTGCGCACATGATCGAATGGATAGCAAAGGTAAGTGAAACCCACCACTGGTTCACAGCTACTTCCAACATAATACAATGGAATAAAACTTTCACAATGTTTTCCCCTAATAAATGCATCTATTTTGCCTTCAAATTAGTGTTGATTCTTCCCCCCCACAAAACTATTGAATTTTAAAAAACAGTTAAAAAGGAAGGAAGGAAGATCAAAATGGGAAGAAAATTCAGAAACAGGGAAGAAGCAAATTGGGGGTGCAAAAGGGAAAGGGAAAAGTTATAAAAAAGTGTAACTTACAATTTTCTTCAGTACAGATAGAAGCATAAAATACAATAAACCTTTGAACTAGAATATAAAATTGCTCACCATACTTCAATAATCAGAATCAGTTCTAGTCATTTTTTTCAGTTTCAAGCAAATAATTCCAAAGTGGTTAACCTGGAAGTCATTGCTGATTCTTGAAAGTTCATTTCAAAATTGAGAGAGGCAGCAATTAAAAAAAAAAGAACTTTATTTTCACTTGTGTGGGAATGGTAGAAAACCTGCTTGAACACTTGAGACTTGATTTCTTAACACAGATTTCTGCTGGGTTATACCATGGTAAACAATGCATGATTGATTTTGCCTCATATGTAATTAGATCATGTCTAATTATCATATATATTGGAACAGCTTATGAATATTAATAGGTTTAATTATTTTAAAAAGTATGAATATCAATATAGTTTAAAATAAAATCTGATTGATCTTTATAAACTCACATTGGATCAGTGATAGAAACAAAATTGCCACCAAAATAGCAAACCATAATAGCAAACCATTATAATATAATATAATATAATTTACAACCCAAGTGTCAAAATTGATCACGTCATGTGACATCACGTGATGTTTTTTTGTCTTTGCAGAGCTGGGGTGGCTGTGGCCTTTGCATGATGCATCCGGGCCGCGGGCTGCCAGTTTGACACCCCTGATTTCAGGGGTGGGTTCTACTTACCTTTACTACCAGTTCTCTTCATGCACGTGCTTTGCGCATGATCGGCGCGTGCGTGCGAGCTTCGCTCTGCGCATGCGCATTTACTGCTTTACTTGAAAAAAAACTCAAAACAAGCACTCTGCATATTTGCAGAGCAGAAAACCGTAAGTACGGGTGCACGGGTGGGCCCAGCTCCGGGCCGCAGAGAACCAGTTCGGTGACGTCACACCGTCACTGCTACTGGATCGCATGAACCAGGCCGAACCAGGAGCAACCCACCACTACCTGACTTACAAGAACAACTAACAGAATAATAGAGTTGGAATGGACCTTGGAGATCTAGTCCAACCCTCTGTTCAAGCAAGGGACCCTATACCGTTCCAGACAAGTGTCTATCGAGTTTCTTCTTAAAAGCCTGCAGTGATGGAGCACTCATAACTATTGAAGGCAAGGCTTTCCACTGGCTAATTCTCAACTAAGGAGAAAACTAATTTCTCCTTAGTTCTAGGTTGCTTCTCTCCTCAATTAGTCTCCATCCTGTATTGCCTTCTGGAGCTTTGGAAAATAGGTTGACACATACCCCTCTTCTTTGTGGCAGCCCCTCAGATATCAGAAGACTGCTCTCTCGTCACCCCTAGTCCTTCTTTTCACTAGACTAGACATACCCAATTCCTGCAACTGTTCTTCATATGTTTTAGCTTCCAGTCCCCCAAATCATCTTTGTTGATCTTTTCTGCACTCTTTCCAGAGGCTCTTTCACGGGAAGAAGACACAACCGGAACCACTACCATGAATACAAAAACCAATCTGGTGTAGTGGTTAAGGCTAGAAGCTGGGGGACTGTGAGTCGGCCTTAGGAATGAAGCCAGTAGGATAGCCTTAGGCCAATAAGTCTTTCAGCCCAAGAAAGAAGGCAATGACAAGTGTTAATTTTTCATGCAAAGACTTACAGGTAGTCCTCAACTTACAACGGTCCTTTTTGTGACTATTCAAAGTTACAGTGGCACTGAAAAATGTGACTTATGAGCATTTTTCACAGTAACAATTTCAGCAGTATCCCTGTGATCATTTGATCAAAATTCAAATGCTTGGCAACTGGTTCGTATTTATGACCATTGCTGTTTCCCAAGATCATGTTTTACAACCTTCTGATAACCAAAGTCAATGGGGAAGCTAACATATCAACTGGGTTGCTAACATATCAACCACAGCAATTCACAACAACTGTGGCAAGAAATGTCAAAAAAATGGGGCAAAACTCACTTAATTGTCTCACTTAACAACATAAATTTTGGGCTTAATTATGGTCGTAAGTCAAGAACCATCTGTATTGCGTTATTCTTTTTTTTTTTTTTCCTATCCTTCTGCTGTGGCTACTCATTACTTCAAAATGTCACAGGAAATAAATGTTAACAAGCAGGCAGGGCAATATCTGTAATAGTCTAACACCAGGCTAAATCTTGAGTACTGTATCTAATCCTGATTTAAGAAGGATTTGAAGAATGGAGCAACTTTTGAAAAATGACAGAGGAGACTAAAAAAGACATGGACAGAATCTGGAATGCTCTCAGAAGAGAAATCTGAGAAGAATCAAGAAAGATGCCACATTGAAGGTGATTATGACTGTACTTTTCCCAGAATCCAGGACATAGAATTTAATTTAAAATATAGGAAGGCAGAATCCCATTGAATGTTAAGACAAGAAGATAACAAAACAATGAGAACGGCTTGACCATAGAATCTATTATCCAGATTGATCATGGACTTCACTTGATTGCTTAAGTGGACACTGGATAACCAACATCTGTATTCCTGCACTGAGCAAATGATTGGACTTGATAGCCTCCATGGTCCTTCCAATGCCAGGAATCTTTGAGTCCCTAATTTTTTGTTTTATCTATGGTCCATAGATGAAACTGTGTATATATACAAGTGGAATGGAGAATACAGAGGGGATAATTTTCTCAGAGGTCTTACTTAAGTATTACACGAAATTGTCCACTTTTGTTTCTAATGCAATAATGAGAATAACAATAGATTTTAACATGAATGTCCTTATTGAGGTCCATGTAGACAAGGCTTATTTCGTTGTTCCATAGTTTTGTTTTGTTGTGAATGATCATAATGAAGCAAATTGTAAGATTGTGATGACATTTGTGAGTTACATGAGATAGAAAAATGAGAATCATAGATAGATCCTGCCAATATTTGAGTATGCATTCTAAGCTAACAAGTATCAGTAAGGTCTGAAGCATATCCCAGAAAGCCTTCTATTAATTTTTAGTGCCATGGCAACAGGTGTAGTACACCGTAGTAATATATTTATCTCTTATGGAAGTGTGCTCCTTAAGTAACCTCATCAAATCCTGCTATAATAAACTTTCCTCAGATCTACCGGGAACACAGAACTGAGTCTGAGGAATTGAATCAAATCAATTTTTATTATTATAATCAAAAATCAGTAATACAAAAAATATATACAATAAAATTAATAAAGCAGATGCAGCCTGGAAATATATTGGTTTTGTAGTAATTGTTGCCACATTTTCACTGTAGCCACAAGAAATTTGGTCCCTGTGTCGTGGATAGCAGACTCAGTTGGAGTCTGAGAAAAGATGATTGGTATGATTATATGTTTCTGTTCTTCCTGGGAATCAATTCAGCAAGGGTAATAGAGGATCTTTCTTCATTGCTTATAGAAATTGCAGTAAAAAAACATA
This sequence comes from Grayia smithii, assembly GCA_032468115.1. Taxonomy (NCBI): domain Eukaryota; kingdom Metazoa; phylum Chordata; class Lepidosauria; order Squamata; family Grayiidae; genus Grayia; species Grayia smithii. The sequence goes on from JANHFM010001286.1 coordinate 162,509, forward strand.
TTTATTTATTTATTTGTTTATTTACTGAATTTATATTGCCGCCTACTCACCCATGGCGACTCAAGGCGGCTTACATAATTTAAAACCACATTAAAAAAACAATAAAACTAATAAAAGATTCAAAAAAATTAATATAATAAAATCACCTCACACCCCAGCAACAGTAGATCACATGAGCCATTTAATGGGCTCCATCCCACTCTGGGTTCTGCTGGCAGGTCCATATGTTGGACAATTTCTATTTTCTAGATTCACATCTGGGCAGATGTGTCCTGTATGTTGGAATTTTGGTGACTTTTTCTGCCTTTAATGCTGAGAACAGTATGTTGGGCCAAGCCCAGAAGTCCCTGCCAAACCTGTAGAAGGTTAATTGTAGATAAACATCTTGCAAATCTTCAAATATCTTTAGCTGTCCAGGTTCTGCCCTTCTGAGGAAAGGATGCTGACTTTGGTTAATAGCACTTAGAATAACGCTTAGACTTATATACTGTACCACTCCAAAGTGCTTTATGGCATTCTCTGACCACTTTACAAATGGCAGCATATTGCCCCCAGCAATCTGGGTCTCATTTTACCAACCTCAGAAGGATGGAAGGCTGAGTCAACCTTGAGCCCCATCAGGATCGAACTCCAGGCTGTGGGCAGAGTTCACCTGCAATATTGCAATCTCACCACTGACTCATTCAACCTTTACCAACTAACTTTTTTTTCCTGATCAAAAGGGAGAATAATAGCAAGTCTAGGAAACCTTAGTCTCTAGTTCACTGCTGATGACTATGGTGATGGATAGTTGTCTGTCAGAATTCCCAGTACCAGGCTAATGGGAAAGGTCTGAGAAATGGTAAGGCATTGGTCAAAAAAGCCAAGGCAATACTAGGTTGCATTAATAGACAGACAGAATCAAAATTATATCAAATATTAGTACCACTTTATAAAACCTTAGTAAGACGACACCTGGAATACTGCATCCAGTTTTGATCACCACATTATAAATGATGTTGAGACTCTGGAAAGGGTGCACAGAAGAGCAACAAAGATGGTTAGGCCTGGAGGGTAAATATATGAAGAACGGTTGCAGGAACTGAGTATGGCTAGTGAAAAGAAGGACGAGGGGTGACATCAGGCATGCGCAGAGGGTTAAAAACAGGTTACTTCCTGGTTAAAACCAGGAAAAATTGACTTCTGGGTGGGTGGGCGGAGCCTTGCGCTGTTGCCGCTACCAATTCTCCAAACCACGTGCCTCCACCGCTACCAGTTCAGCCAAACCAGTCCGAACCAGTAGCATTTCACTTCTTGGTGACATGGTAGCAGTATTACAATATTTGAGGGGCCACTACAAAGAAGATGGGAGGGGGGGTAACTTATTTTTCAAAACCCCAGAAGACAATTCAAGAAACAATGGATGAAAAGTAATCAAGGAGAGAAAAAAAAACCCTAAAATTAAGGAAAAATTTCCTGACAGTGAGAACATTAGCATACGCATAAACCCCTCTCATTGTTTTGGCAGTGGTTTTTCCCTCTGTTCACCTGTAACCTCTATATAATACAGCTAGAATAAGCATCTTTAATACAGTGTTAATGTATATAGATCCAGAAATAATCCAAAAAGACACATGGATGTTCTAGTACAAGGGTGTCAAACTTGCATTGTCATGGCATCGTCACGTGACATATTGCGACTTCCTCTCCCTTTGCTAAACTGGGCTTGGCCAGCATGGGGTGCATCTGGCCTGCGGGCCGCGAATTTGACACCCTGGTTCTAGTACAACAGAATCAAATTTGCACACAGGATTTCTCTTAAGTATTTCCACATCTCCTAATATACTGTTAAAATTGCAAAGTTGCTGATTCTCAAAGGGTTTTTTAAAAATTACTAATTAGGTATCCGTATAAAAAAATATTCACTTTTCCTACCTTGGTACATCATTCAGATAAGTGATTAATTTGCCCCAGATGGCTGCATTTTGAAATCAAAAGGCATAAAATTCTATGTTTAGTCTCTTCTGTCAAAACTGACGAAAACCTGAAGGAAAAAAGTTTGTTGTTTTTCCTTACAAGGGGATTAATTCTGACAAAATATATGGCAAGGGTAGTGGTGCAGTTTTATACAATGGTTCTCTTAATTTTAAGCATTTTTAAAGCATGGTGATAACTCCTTTCTGAGTTGGAGAAAACGGCTGTCTTTGAAATCTAGCAAGGTTATCAAAAAAAGCTTACACCTTCCCATGTTTTGTGAGCCCTTTTTGTGAAGATAACCAGAATCCTAGAGATACCTTTGGGTAAGCAACCTGTAAAATTTCAAAAAAAAATAGGTGCACAGGTTAGTGAGAAAGAAAAGAAATCATTTAAGGGTTTTCGTTTCATATTGCTTTGTGTTCATTTTTGTCAACTATACAAAGAGAGCCAGCCTTGATAGAGGGCAGATGGATGACACTTCACTGAGAAATTACATAAGAGCACACACTTCAATTACACTTTCATACACTACAATATAAGTAACATATATTATACGGGTGCATGTTAAATACAATGTATTATAATATGTATTATTGAAAGGAAGCTTTTAACAGCTTGAGATGCGTTTCTTAAAATGTATTACCATAATTTTTGTGACTCATGTGTTGCTCGTGCTGTGATTATGTTATACATTATTTAACACAATGCCCAAGTGGTTGAATATCAAATCCTTTAAGCCAGGGGTTCTCAACCTGTGGTCCACAGACCTCTGAGGGGCCAGGTTGTGGTCACAGGCTGACAACATTTCTTTATAACATGAAGAAATGCTATGATTTACATCTTGAATTAAGTCTTGGGGATCCATAGCCATGGTACATGGCCACAAAAGGTATTTATAGGGGGCCTATGGTGAAGGTTGAGATCCACTCCTTTAGCCTTCTAAAGCCTTCAGAACATATCCCCTGCTAGTTCCAATTATTTCAATAAAAGGTGGTGTCTTCTTGTCTTTGGTTCAGAAAATGAAGCTTTACTCATCCCTGAAGTTTGACAGGAATGGAAACTATAGAGGTTGCCTCAGTCTTCTTTCTGTTATGCTCAGGGGTGTGATTCAGCCAGTTCGGACTGGTTCAGGTGAACCGGATGCTATTTTTACATTTGGTTCACCAAAGCAGTAGTTGCAAGGACTGGCTGGCCTTGCCCACCCTGTCTTGCCTCTCCCAGGAGTCTCCATGTGGCCCGTTTTGGATGTGAGGTTAAGTCCAGGGCCCATGTGGAGTCTCTGAGAGGGTGAAAAATGGGCCTACCGGAAGTACTGGAAGGCCCTATTTTCAGCCTCTGGAGGGCCTCTGGAGAGCCTCCAGATCTCAGGAGGCTGTTTTTGCCCTCCTGAAGGCTTGAGGAAAGCCTCCGGAGCCTGGGGAGGGTGAAAACACCCCCTCCACCATGGTGCAGAAGTCGAGTAG
>JANHFM010001288.1:65478-78550 GCA_032468115.1 Grayia smithii
GGTGTGGAGTGCTGTAAGCGGATTGTATTTATAGAGAGACAGCAGCTCTAATCAAGCTTTGCTCTCACAAGCATGAAGCCGAAGACACCAGCCTGAAGATGACGAGTGAGACCTCGTTGAAACATCGTCAAGATACTCCCAATCTTACATGGGAAAAAACCCGAAAACGCCAAGACTTGCATACCTATAGCCATGAAAATCTACACACACACACACACACACACCGACCCACACACACACACACAGAGACATATACACATACATACATGTCCTTCACATACATACATATACTTACCCAGGTAGACATTCTATTCACAGGTCTTTTTTATGACAAAAAGCTGCCTTCCTAGTTCTTCACTTTCATTTGTCCCTCTTATTTTTTATAGAGAAAATGAACGGATGAACAAAGCCATGAAAAATATTACCTGTAAGCATTATGCTTACTATAATATAGGCAGCAAGCCAAAATGATGGAAGAATGACATGTGTATAGTAATATCAATGCAACCTTACATCCTTGTGGCCCATCATCTGGCCCAAATATATAAATGTTGGGCTTAGATTCCTATCTGCAATAGGCAGCAAGTCCATAGATCCTATACATTAGCCCAATAGTCTGTGAACAATATCAATATTTTCTTTTCTGAAAAATAAATTAGTACCCCATGTTATTCTCTCTAAATAAAATTCTGAAATATATCATTGAGTCCTTGTTATAATTTTCCATAAAAAGGCTCCATAAATTCCCATTTTTACATAAGCATCCTTTAATTAATCTGCATCTATCCAATTACTGCTGCATTGATCCAACTATTCTTTAGCAGAGAATAGAAGGCTAAAAATAAATCAGAAAAATGTGATTTTACACACAGACACATGAGTAGACAACAATAGGGCAGCTTTACTTTGAATATGAACACACTTTTGTTTCTGGTTTTTGAATATAAAGGTTCTGAGTCAGTGGTGGGTTTCAAAATATTTTACTACCGGTTCGGTGGGTGTGGCTTGCTGGGCATGGCTGGAGAAGGATACTATAAAATCCATTCACACCTACTGCAGGGGAAGGATACTGTAAAATTTCCATTCCCTCCCCATCACCTGGGATTTGGGAGGCAGAGAATAGATGGGGGCGGGGCCAGTCAGAGGTAGAACTTACCAGTTCTCCAAACTACTCAAAATTTCCACCACCGGTTCTCCAGAACTGGTCAGAACCTGCTGAAACCCACCTCTGTTCTGAGTTCATAACAGTCACACAACTTTTAGCAATAGTTTAGAATTCCTAGAGTGTAGGAATTATCCTGACGAACGATACATAGAAATGTTTTGGCTCACTTTTGTTGACAAAGAGAACTTGGTTACTGCTAGGTTAACAAGCAATGCAAAACTGCACCGTCTGAGGTACGTTATGATTGCATGTCAAATTAAAGGGTTAAGAGTCTAAATCTCTTTTGGTCAGATGGGTTTTTTTTATCCATCCCAATTTTTTTTTAATTCTTGCTAAAAATAAAGCTTGAGTAAATCAAGCTAAGATTTAAATTCTTGTTTTATTTGGTTTTTTTATAATTATCTCTGCCTTCAAATCATTTTTCTAAACTACACAGAACTTGAGCAAGTTGAAATTTAATTATGTATTGATTTAAATAAGATCTGTGAAATTAACCTTCTCTAAGCTGAGCTCATGCTTAATTTCATATGAATGCCATGATTTGCTAAAAAAAAAATTCTTCTGGGAGAGAAGTATTTATTCCTTCAATAACTTTTTGTGATCTTAAATAAAATAGAAGAGAATCCCTGCCATTTGTGCAATATTAAATGGGAAAACACCAACATAAATAATGAAATATAGATACATACGTATTTAAATCTTAGGTATATTTTATTGTAGTATTTCCATTTGATTATTTTTTGAACTACTAATACCATTTCATGGTTCCAATAAGATTTCTTAATAAACTCGAGGTATACAGTGTCAGAGTCAGTGGTGGGATTCAAATTTTTTTACTACTGGTTCGTTGGCCGTGGCTTGGTGGGTGTGGCATGGCTTGGTGGGCATGGCTTGGTGGGTGTGGCAGGGGAAGGATACTGTAAAATCTCCATTCCCTCCCCACTACAGAGAAAGGTTACTGCAAAATCCCCATTTCCTCCTGATCAACTGGGACTTGGAAGGCAGAGAATAGATGGGGGCTAGTCGAATCAGAGGTGGTATTTACTGGTTCTCTGAACTACTCAAAATTTCCTCTACCGGTTCTCCAGAACTCGTCAGAACCTGCTGAATACCACCTCTGACTCACACACATATACACACATATACATATGCACATACATATATACTGTATATTTTTACCACTTATAAAGGCCTTCATGGCATAAGGCCTGACTATCCAAGGGATCACTTATCTTTAATAGTTTCTGCCTGTCCTGTAGAATTGGACAGAGCTGGTATGCTCTCAATCCTTTAATGAAACAATGTCATCTCATGGGATCCAGGAAACAATCCTTTTCTGATACAGTGTCTTCCTCTGGAATAGCATCCCTCTAGAGATTCCTATAGACCATATTCTGATCATGTTTGAAAGGTCCTTAAAAACCTGCCTTTTCCTCTAGGCTTTAGTTTATACTCTTATATGATTTTAATTTGAATAGTTTATTTGTTCTTGATGTGCATTGTTTCTTTCTTTGTTATATTGTTTCTTACTGTTTGTTGTATGCTGCCTGGAGCCTTTATGGAATTAGGAATTATAAATTCGATAGAGATTAAAAGAGAGAGAGAGAGAGATCTTTTTTCAGTATTGCAGCATCACAGTTTATTGGAAGATCTGAAGGATCAAGACAGGTCTATCTTTGTCATCATTTTGTTGCTTCCCTGCCATGTCTTAACATTCTTTAATGTTATTTTTACTGGAGTAAAAATGAACTTGGAGAGAATTGTATCAGGGTAGTTCAATTTATAACAAAATTATAATGAAGGGGGGAGAGGGGCAGACAGCTCAGAGGATTGCCGTTCCATAGTTTGAGGGGACAGCAGCCCCCAAAATGGATCACCTCTTTGCTGTACCTTCATCTCTTCATGTAGGATGCCTTCAGCATCCCATCTCATTTTATGCAAGGGATAATAACTGTACTGATATTTATATTCCAATACAATTGTATAGGTCAGAAATGCAAGACAGCATCATGAAATTTGTTTGCATCACTTCTACTATCAATCCTTTTTTATGAACCTGTCTTACTTTCTTGAGTAATTTCATTGTAATTTTTCCTTTGCAGCATTGTCTGTGGTGGAAATGGCTATTCTCATCAATATTATTACAGAATTTGACTTAAGGGCAAAGAAAATCACCTTCCTGGTGATTTTCATTCTTCCCTGAGCAGTTGTTCATTCTTTTCATTGTTTCCCAGCCCAAGAAAAATTACTGATGGGATTTTCTCCAAAACACGTTATTCACAAATGGCTGTATTTCTCTTGCAATTGTAAACTGGAGGTTATTTTGAGGTGGGATAGTGAAAGCTCCTTTTCTTTCCAACTATCAATTGTATTTCAAAAAGGGAGCAGGAAGAGGGTAATAAGTAACTTCAGATAACTTTCTGATGGGTGAATAATGAGCTAATGATAATCTAACCCTTATTTGAAAAAAATTCTTTTTCTGAATCATTATTTTTATATTCTTTGAAGTTAATCTTATTCTTCACGAGCGTCAAGTTCATCATAAGATTAAGTGGCTCCTGTGAAGGCAACCTGGAGAGGGTCAAAGCCATACCTTTCACCTATCTCCTTGCTTTCCATCTTGAAACTGTTCCAGTTAAAATAACCACCAAAAAAAATCACAAAAACTTAAAAAATGATCATTGTTGCTTGCAGTTACCCTAATTAAGCTTTCTCAACATTAATGAATATTCAGATTCCTGGTTCACATAATCAGAAATGCAATAATACTATAGATGAAAGAGAAGTGCTTGAGGGATTAGATTGCTGAGAATTTGGTGCACACTGTGACCTCGCATGAAACTTTTGGATCAGATGCAATTATCCCTCAGATACTGCAGGTGTCCAATTTTAAGAACGCGGTGCTTAGCTCTTGAAGATGTACTGAACTCATTTGAGGAGAGGCCATACTTATACTTGAGACATATGGATTCTGAGAGAGCAAGCAGGGGTTCATAAAAGGTTTTTTTTTTTTTATCTTCTTCATCTAAGGGCAGAAACTTTCTAGGAAGGACAAACAACTTTTACAAAATCTGTCTTGTAGGGTTACTATTTTTTGACACCCAGCCCTCTAAATGCACAGCTTGTCAGGGGAGGCCAAAGGAGCCATGAATTCTTGGATCTTGGCATGGCTCCAGGATGGAGGAAGGACTTTGCCATCTTCACAGATGCTACTATTCATCTCCCTTTTTCTGGGACCAGTTGACTTGAAAAGTTGAAAAATGAGGAGAGCTGTGGTCCTCCACTTCTATCTCATAGATACAAGTTGGCACAACCCGGAGGGGGGGGGTGTTGGTATTTTTCCTCCTTTTCTCTCTATTCCTCGTATCATTGTTTCATCCTGTAGCTCAAGATGACATGTGTTTATAAAAGCATCCATGGTGAGAAAAGGTATATTTTTAAGTGCTGGTTTTCGCATGGATTTTAAAAAGAATTGATGTGGAAACAGGACAAAACGGGCTTATAAATGAATAAATACCAAACTAAGTGGGAAGGGAGGGATTCATCCATCTTAATACGGGCTGTGTTACCACTCACGTCATGTTGAGCATCCCATATGGCTGCATAACTATGTAGCTGCAATAACCTTATACTTCATTTCTTCTTCCCAGCACCTAGTGCAACCCAACACTATTCGGTACCTGGTAATACCCAATTTCTATGCATGGCGGTTCTCCTTCAGTCAGTCAAAGAATTTCAGCTACTACTGGCATGACTTGAAGATCAGTCACCTCCCCATTATTGTGGTTTCTCCCTGGAATGGTTGTGTAAAACTTCAGGTAGCCAAAACAAAGTATTGCCTTTTCCCTATCTTTTGGTTAACACAGCTATGATTGATTCTCATTCCTGCAGTTTGGCAGGGGAACAGGGTGGGGGAGGAAGCAAGAAGTTAAGGGCAGTGATGACTAACCTTTTCTGGATCGAGTGCCCAAAGCATGCGAGTGCGCACATGAGTGCGCATGCCTGAACCCCCAAAATCCAATGCACGTGTGGGCCCTGTGCATGCGCACCCCACCCCCACATACATGTGTGCCCCTGCATGCCCCCCCTGCACATGCACATGCCCCCACATGTTCCCGCACATGTGTGTCTGTCCTCCACATGTGGCTCGCATGCACGGAAGAGACCCAAAGACCAGGTGGCCGGTGGGAGGCGCGTGCACATGCGTGGCGGAGCTGAACTGTGGCGATGGCTTGTGTGCCATCAGAGAAGGCTCTGCAGGCCACCTCTGGCACTCATGCCATAGGTTTGCCATCACGGTTATAGGAAGCTGTGTGTTATATTGAACTGATGTGATATCCCCATCATATATAGCAGCATAACTTACATTAAGAAACAGCAACAATAATCATTTACCATTGAGACTATGTTAGGTCAGGTCCACCCTGCATGCCACAGTATTATATTATGAGGAGTAGTGAAGGAGATGTTTGCTTTTGAGTTATAGGTTATAATTTATCAGTGAATGAATCAGTTGAAAAGGTTCAAGACAAACCTGACCCATAGGCCATCAGCTATATTTCAATATTTTAAAATGAATGAATATACAAAGTAAATTGTGTAGTAGCACTGATCATAAATTTTCTGGTTTAGAGGGGAATCAGTTCTGGAGATGCTTACTGACATCTATAGGGCAGCTAAAACATGCCAAGATCAACTGTATATCCTATTTGAGTATGAGTTGCAGAAGTTAACTAGGGGAAGAACGCATAAAGGCAAAATCCAGTACAGGACTAAAATGTAAATCTATATCATACAATAAAATACACATTTTCCATTCGAAATCATATGATTCATATAATTCTAATATTGTATTCTAATAAAATAAGAATTATATCAAAAGGTGCCAAAATCAAGAGTATTAAACTTGAGTTTATATTAATACTAGAGCATATCTAGTTAAGGTACAAGGCTCCCAAATTTGCATTTGGTTTCAAAAATGGAGAAAGACAAATAGTACCATTCAAAGCAAACTAGTCTGACATAATGGTTAAAAGCCTTGGACTAGGAGTAACAAAACGTAAATTCTAACCTTCCCTTAGGCAAAAACCCTGCTCCACCAGCCACTCCCTTTCAACCCTAGCAAGAAGGCATTAATTGACAAGCAACTTCCAAAAAACAGACCACAGCATGCATACGCAAACGCCATTCCAAGCAGGTGAAACTAGTATGTTTGGACAGTTTCTAAAAAGTGGAGAGAAAATTAACATTGAACATAGAAAAATAATGAGCCAGTGTACCTAAACTGCATAATTTTATTTCTGTTCATTTAAAAAAAGTTTTTCCTTTATTTCTCATTCATCAACAGTAAGTTGGAAAAAAAAAAGTACTGGCTGACATTGTCTTCTTAATGTTTAATAATAACCCAGATTTCTCGCTTTTCTTTTTCATGTTGATAATGTGATCTTCTAAGTCTTTCTGAGTTTTAGTTGCAAGAGTGATGCTGTCTGCAAATCTCAAATTGTTACTATTTTGTGCTCTGATTTGGATTCTTGATGTCATCTCTTCCTTGTTAAGTATCCTACTGTTCTTATAATATACCCTCTATGTAAGTTAAGCAGATAATATTGCCAAATTCAATTCTTACAGGAACTTCTTGTTCATCATTAAGTTTCCTTAGAAGAATAATCAGATGTTCTGGCATGCCTATTAGCCTTAATATATTCCACATTCTGGCATGATGTACACAATTAAAGGCCTTGCTATAGTCAATAAAACACGGGTAACCCCCTGTTTTATATTCTCTCCATTAGCCGTCTTATGTTATCTATCTGATCTCTTGTTTCCTCTGCCTTTTCTGAAACCTGATGGTTCATTTGGCATTCGTTTCCCCATGTAGGGCTCTATTTTTTTATTGTAAGCAAATCCCTGCTCAGATGAGAATTAGTAATTTGCCTGCCTTTTTGCATCTTTTTTCTTCAGTTGGTACATATGTAAATCTTTTTTTCAATTTCTAGGCCACACAGTCCTGTCCCCTATTTGTCGATTTGAAGTTGTTAGTATTAACCACGTCTTTTTCCTCCAGCTTGAAAACAGTTTCATGGATATTTCAATTGTGGTGAGAACCATAGGCATCCAAGGTGGGGAGGGAAGGCAATAGACGAAACAAATATAGCAACACTGTGATGCAAATTCAACTGCTTTGGTATCTATATTGTAATGTCATTTGCATGTTGTAAGGCTTACTTCGTCAACTGGATGAAGCCATTGGATTTTACAGGTGCCTCTGCCTGGGGCTCTCCTATTTGACAGCTGATATTTTGTCTGTTCTTGTTAGCCTTCTACTGGATCTAAAAACCTTAAGTCCTTGGACATATTTTCTCTGGAAAATTTTGTTTTCTATGAAGTCCTTGGTGCTCTCTGGGATTCTTTTTTTTTTAAATGGGGTTTTTTTTTGCTTACAGACATTTCATTACCCAACCAGATAACATTATCAGTGCAAGTGATATGGGGTTTACTTTCTATTTATATATAGTAGCTGGCCCTGCCAGAGTTGAGGATGTGTGCTTTCCTCCTTATAGGCCCTTGATTAGGGTATTGTTTTATGCTTGTTTGTTGCCTGGTTTTAATCCCTGCTTGTTGGGTGCTGGGTGTTGGCTACTGGAGAGATGTGTTCTGTGTGGTCCTTGGTGCTTTCTGAGCTTGGTTGTTTTCTGCAGACATTTCATTACCAAACTAGCTAACAACATCACTGCTAGAAGGGCTTTGCTCTCATTTTATAGAGAGCTTTGCTCTCATTTTATATACTAGAGGCTTGCCCTGTTGGTGTTGGTGTTGGTGGGGTTGGTATTGGTGGTTTTTTTAATAGGCTGTTGTTTACTGTTAGCTTGTCTTTGTTGGTAAATCCTTGATTGTTTACTTGTAGTTTTGTTTATTGGAAGTATTGTTTACTTCTTGACTTTTGGTCTAGTGTTAATCTCTGTTTATCTGGGTGTTGATTGCTAGTGACTAGGTGTTTTAGTCTTTTTGTTTTCTTTTTGGCTTAAACAACCACCACCACCACTCCAACCAATACTGACAGGGCAAGCCACTAGTATACAAAATGAAATCAAGCCCCATTTCCTTCTAGCACTGATAATGTTACCTAGTTTTGTAGTGAAATGTCTGCAAGAAAGCAACCAAGCTCAGAGAGCACCAAGGATCCACAATTCAACCCTGAGCTACAACATTCTGTTCTAGCAGATGCTTTTCTGTTCCTTTTGTTTCTGTCTTAGCTTTTTATTGTCTCTTTTGAGTGGTGTATAAATGTTGTTTATCTCTATGTGTCCATTGATGGCTGATTTGTCTGAATGTCAAGCTTCTGGGAATTCTCTACTCATTCCTGGCCATTTACTTCAATGAGAAAACATAAAGAATGTTGTGGATATAAGAAGCAGTGAGAAAAAAAGAGAAGAGGAACAGGAGGGGTCCAAAGATGAATTCAAAATCCAAAGAAGAATTCAAAGGAGGATGAGAGGGATTCAAATGAACCTTCCACCTTGGCCCTCATAGTTGAGATTATGTTTGTTTTCCAATTAAAATAGGAGTTCTATTACTACAAACTATTTTTCCAAAATGTAGCAAATGATCTTACTGCTCTTCCCACTTTCTCCAGTTTTGTATACTCAATTTAAAACCTGAGGCAGCAGCCTTCGCTTTCATTTAAGGTGTTTAAAGCACATTGTACGTCCTCATTTGGGATTAAGACACGGAGGATGAGATCAAGTCAATATTGATGAAGGGAGTTTGAAAAACACTCAAGTGTTATGATGTATGACCACCAGTCAGCTTACCAGTCAATATTTTAAAGTTAGGACTTGCAGGAAACCTACAAGGGGGGAGAAAATGATGCATTGCTGCCTGACGCATCCACGAAGCCCATAATAAATTATCTGGTGACAAAAGAAAGACAAACAACATTGATGACAACCCAGTATGATTACAGGATGAACATTTTCCCAGGATGGGAGCAAGAGAAAGCAGCAAGTTCATACAGATCACCCAGGTGCCTCAGAGAGAGGTGTACATAATCCTCAACTTAGGACCATAGTTGGGGCCACTATAAATCAAGGGAGTTGTTAAGTGTACCATGAGATAGTTAAGCAAATCCAGCTTCCCCCATTGACTTTGCTTTTTTTGAAGGCAGCTGAGAAAGTCACAAATAGTGATCAATGACTCTGGGTCACTGCAATCATCATAAATATAGATAGTCCTTGAGTTACAACAGTTCATTTAGTGAGCATTTGAAATTGCAACGGCACTGGAAATCGTGACTTATGACTGGTTTTCACACTTACAACCGTTGTAGCATCCCCGTAGTCATGTGATCAAAATCAGACACTTGGCAATTTGACTCACGTGGTCCCTTTTTGTTACCTTCTGACAAGCAAAGTCAATGGGGAAGCCTGATTCGCTTAACAACCATGTTACCAACTTAGCAACTGCAGTGATTCACTTAACAACTGTTGCAAGAGAGGGTTGTAAAATGCAGCAAAATTCACTTAAGCAGAAATTAGCCAGAGAAATGTTGGGCTCAGTTGTGGTTGTAAGTCGAGGAGCACCTGAATATATGCTGCTTGCCTCTTCTTCATGGTTAATTACACCTGATTCTTACCAGAAGTTTAAGTGTGTCCTTTGTCAAATCCGAATCCTCCATCTCCGGCTTCATCAGAAATGGCACCTCTCTCTGCAAAGATGGCACAGCTGCATTTCAAATAGCATTTGCGTGCTCTGCCATTCACCATCAGTCTTTGGGTTACTGATGAATGTGCTGACAGGCAGAGGCTAATTGGCAGACAGAGTGGAGTCAGTTTTTGATGACACAGTGGAAATCATCGGAGAAGGGGGAGGAAACAAAGAAAGTTGCGAGGAAATCCCAGACAGAGACCATTTACACAAAGAATGAGGGCAATCTGAAAGACAGCAGGAGGGATGAAAAGAAGTGCAGGTACACAAGAAAGGCACAAAAATTGGGGCAGAACAAAGCATGGTGATTGAAATGAGCAGAAAGCACCTGAGAGAGAAGGTCACAGAGAGCTCTTAGACCTCATAAGAAGTATTGGGTGTTTTCTGAGGAGCTTTTCGTGTTCCATTGTTCTGTTTTATAAACTCTCCCTTTTTTGGGGGGGAGAGGGGTATCTTTCCTACATAAACAGGGGAGAAGGTGGAGATGCTTCCTGAATCCTGATTATTTCTTCTAGAGAGTTTTCATCTGAAGTTTTTCTTGGAAGCCCAACCAAATTTCTGAAGTTCTGCTACAAATACACTACCACACAAATGGAGTTTGAGATGTTCCATCACACTGCAGCCTACTTGTTTGTCTATAAGGTGTAGTAAGGTAAAGGTAAAGGTTCCCCTCGCATATATGTGCTATTCGTTCCCAACTCTAGGGTGCGATGCTCATCTCCGTTTCAAAGCTGAAGAGCCAGCGCTGTCCGAAGATGTCTCCGTGGTTATGTGGCTGGCATGACTAGACAAGCGGTGGGTTCCACTTACTTTTACTACTGGTTCGCAATGGGAGCGCACATGCGCGCTTGCTTCGCTCACACGCTTCTGCGCATGTGCAGAAGCTTCTGCCCATGCACAGATTGCCCCATGATGATGTCGGGGCAGGTGGGTGGAGCCTACCATCGGTTTTACTACCAGTTCTAAGAACCGGACAGAACCGGGAGCAACCCACCCCTGGATTAAACGCCAAAAGCGCACGGAATACTGTTACCTTCCCACCAAAGGTGGTCTCTATTTTTCTACTTGCATTTTTATGTGCATTCAAACTGCTAGGTTGGCAGAAGCTGGGACAAGTAACGGGAGCTCACCCCATTACGCGGCCCTAGGGATTCGAACTGCTGAACTGCCGACCTTTCAATCGACAAGCTCAGTGTCTTAGCCACTGAGCCACTGCGTCTCTTAAAATACAATAGTTATAGGATAAAATACAATAATCTGATACATAAATATGCAAAATGGAATAAAATTACATAAAATTACATTTCTGTATCACCCCTGCAATCTACCCCAATCAGGCCCACATATGTAGTGTTTTACGTTGTTTGTCTATGTTGTCTATGTTTTTATATTTTCTATGTTTTTATTGTGAGCCGCCCTGAGTCCTTCGGGAGAAGGGCGGCATATAAATTTGATTAAAATAAATAAAATAAAACAAGCTGATCTCAGTCAGGCCATTTTAGTCAGATATTGTGCTGTATTAAATGTCATTTTCAGATTCTGGCCACACATGGGACGTGTTGTTTTAACATGGGCCTCCCACTGGGCCATACATTTAACATGTGAATCAAGGTACCATTTTTATTACTTGAAATATGTTTTTCCCAAACCACCAAAATAGCTCACAAACTTTGGACTCAACCATAGTCCAAACAGTAAGATACCCCAGAGCTACCCTGGTGTAAGATGGATGTCCAAACAAACAAACAAACAGATCCTACAATTTCCTGTCAGCAGAAAGTTGAGGAAAAATCTATGGGACATTCACAGAGAACTATGAACTCTGCTTTTTCACCCGGCATTCCATGTTAGCTTTTCCATTTATTCTCTTCTTAAATCAGGAAACCATCCATTTAAGTAGGGGCTGACAATAAATGCTGTGTTCATTTCCCTGGCATTTGGATCGGAGCTTGGTGCAGGGTGCCAATCCTTGTCTCGGCTTGCAAGTTCATCATCCAGTGATTTTTGTGGCCTTCCTGGGCTCATCTGCCAGGCGATTGATTCACTGACCCTCGGCTTCTCGTTAGACACAAATACGAGCTTTCAATCGCCCGCTATTGGAACCCATCCGCGGCGAGTGTCTCTGCGAGACGCAACAGAATAAATCACGCATGCTTTATCAGACAAAGCACCTCACCAGAAAAATCTGAATCTGCTAATGGAACCCTTGATGGGAGGGCTAAATATTTTATCAGGTTTATAGCACTCTCTCTTCTGACAGGCACGGTTTAATGGTTCACTTGGGCTAGGGGAATTAAGACCTTCCCACACACTGTTCATTATGGGAGCATTATAAACAGGAAGGCTTGGGCAATTTCAGGTTTTTTAACTCTTGGTTTCCTTTTTAAGACAACCTTCATTCCCTATGTCAGGGGTGTCAAACTCGATTTCCTTGAGGGTCGCATCAGGGTTGTGTTTGACTTTGGGGGGCCAGGGTGGGTGTGGCCAGCTCAACATCACTCATCTTGGGGGCGCCTTTGGTGGCCTGAGCACTTTGCCAACGAAAGCAGGCTCCCGAGCTCCATTTCTGGGTGTGACGGCTTCCAGCACCCCTCGGCCAGCAAAAACAGACCGGCTGCATGTGGCTCTCCCAGGCTCCGTTTTTGGCTGTGATGGCCTTTTGCAGCCCTCTGCTAGAGAAAATGGAGCTCTCCAAGCCCCATTTTTATTGGCAGAGGCACTGCAGGCTGGTCCTTTGCTGTTTCCAGGGTGGCCCCGTGGGCCAGATGTAAGCATCCCATGGGCCACATCTGGCTCCCGGGCCTTGAGTTTGATACCCCTTCTCTACATAGATGTCGTTGCCTCTTTTTGTGGGGATGCGTCATCTGTGTCAGATTTAATATTCTTAGGATAATAGAAGATTTGGGGGGTGGTGTGTTCTCTTCTCCCAGTGATGCTGCTGGATACTGCCTACCCACCAGGGCTGTACTTAGCTGAACATGGACCAAATCGACATCAAGCCCAGGTGACAAGCTAGTCAGGTTTTTTTGTCGCAACCGATGAATCTATGTGTCAAATTTCTGAAAGATGCCCTAATTAATTTGTGAGCCTCAAAAGAAATCCAGTTATTTATTAGGAGCAACATTTCAAACAATGGCTACCAACCTGCCTTCCATTGAGGACCTGTATACTGCACGAGTCAAAAAGAGGGCTGTGAAAATATTT
>JANHFM010001288.1:125461-135770 GCA_032468115.1 Grayia smithii
TAGAAGTCGAAGAGAAATTGGTGGTCCAGGAGAACAGCGAGAGAAGCAAAAAAAATCAAAGAAAGCAAATTGAAGCAGAGAAGGAGCAGTAAGTAGCAGAAGATTGGAAAATGTGGAGAGAGTTAGGGACACGGTGACGAGAGTGAGTGAGTGAAGAAACAGAAGAAGTGACGTATTGGAGGAACAGGGAGACTCGAATGGCGACGATGAAGGAGCAGAAGGCAACAGAAGGTCAGAGAAAGTAAAGGAGACAGAGAGAGGACAGGACGTGGTGAGAGTGACAGGAGTGGATTGGCGGTAGA
This sequence comes from Grayia smithii, assembly GCA_032468115.1. Taxonomy (NCBI): domain Eukaryota; kingdom Metazoa; phylum Chordata; class Lepidosauria; order Squamata; family Grayiidae; genus Grayia; species Grayia smithii. Next base: position 125,764 of record JANHFM010001288.1, read on the forward strand.
TGGAGGAAGATGGGAGAAGGAAGCAGGCGCCCTAGAGGAACTGTGAGCCGAGTAAGAGAAAAGGAGAAAGTGAACTGTATTGGAGAAGGAGAAGAGAAATGGGAACTTTATTATCAAGCTGTGGGGCTATTATGGATCAGAGATTAGGCTATCTGGATCAGAGAGGCCCGGTGGCGATTAGGCCGTGGCCCAGTAGTGGGCTCTGGCCCACAGATTGGGGATCCCTGGTTTAAAGGGCTCTCCTTTGATACCTTGATTTTTGGCGGGTAAAATTCTGTTCTCTCTCAACCAGGCTTCTTGTAAGATTCTCCAAAGCAAAGACATTTCCTTCTCCCCTTTTTGGCCTTTTATCCTACGGGCTTTAGGCTCAGCTAGCCAGCTTTCTTTTACTCACTTTGACAATTTACAGGTGACATTTTGTGTTCGTTTTGGGAGGTTAAAATTAAAGCTCCTCCTTGATTTCTTTTTAAAGCCATTTTTACTAAAGCCAAATATTTTAAAGTTCTCTGAATTGGATGGACTAAAACTTAAATGCACTGACAGCAATTAAGTATTGCTACTTTCTTTTTTTTCAATATAGTTTGGCATCCTAAAATGGAGACTTTGTGCCCTGCTGCAGCTGTTTTTCAGAAAAAGGAGATCAGTGTAGGCAATAATAGGCAGGGCCAGCCAATACAAAGAACAGAACTGTCAGTCTGCGCAACTTCGTTAATATAATGTGTATAATAAACATTTTATAGCGAGGGCCTTAATCTTTAAATACATGCATGGATTACCACAGCACGCCATGTCACGATTGCAAAAATCTTTAGTTGGAATCAATGAAACATACAGCTGGCTAAACCAATTATGCATCTTTTTACAATCTTCCATTTATGAAAATCTATAAAATATTAACTTGTAAAGTAAATTAAGCCTCATGTGTCACAGTTATTAAAGAATAACAAATTCACTGTATTAGGGGAACTGCCTCTATTTTATTTCTGTTTTAAATAGCATCCTGTGACTTACTCAGCTTGTGGTGTGCATACAAGGGAGTTGAGGGGGGCCAACCAATACAGAAGCTGTTCAAATGGTGGAAAGCAGCAGTAAATCAATAATATTTTTTGTTTGTTTAAGTATTAACAATAACCATCGTTTATTAACAAGATGGAGCTCATAACAGCTGTCAATGTGCTGCAAGAATTATCAATACATTGTTGGACAAAGAGCTCACTTGCCTTTTTTACACTGGCATTTTTCTCTATAAACTTCTGTTTGTAGTGTACTTTACTTTTTTTTTTTTAAACAACACTTGAAAGCAATTTTTCCAGTAAGATAGCAACTAAATAAACAAAAGCCTATATACCAGATCAGTAAATGGATCAATGAAAGTTGGGTCTTTCAAAAAACAGCTTTACCCAAAACGTATTTCTAAATGCAGTTTCTTTTGCTCTGAACAAGATATGCTTTAAAGGACACGCTTCCCAAGTTAGCACTGAGAAACTTTTAACATGTTTAGCTAGCCCGTTTACTGCCACCTGGGAATTTTGGGAATTGCAGACTCATCAGGGTACTTTGGAACATGTGGTGACACAAAGGTAATACCACAAACTCCAGCATTCTAGCAAAGCTAAACTGCGTGGCACAGCTGATTGTCGAAAATACTGGTTTGGAGGAACCAGTCACTTTTTTTAACTACTGGTTTGACTGAACCGGTAGCTAACCACCGGTTCGACCAAACCAGTAGCTTTCTAAACTACCGTTTCAACCAAACCGGTAGCTACCTACTGGTACCCCTGATGAGACTGCAATTACCTGAACTGGTAGCTTTTTTTAACTACTGGTTTAACCGAACCAGTAGCTTTTTATTTTACTACCGGTTCACTTGAACCGGTAGTTTTTATCACTACCGGTGTGTCCGAACCGGAGCGAACCAGTAGCATTTTACCCCTGGTTACATATGTACCCTCAAACCCTTTAAAGCAATATTTTTCAACCTCAGCAACTTTTAACATGTGTGGACTTCAACTCCCAGAATGCTGGCTGGTTAAGGAATTCTGGGTACTGTACATCTTAAAGAGGCTGAAATTGAAAAACACTAACCCTAAAAGTACCACCTTGAAATCCAAGGTGCTCTATAGCCCTAGTAAGTACATAGTTTTCCAATTACTTTGTTAGTAAGTATCATGAGTTTCATTTGGCTAGAATTAATCTGAATCCCTGTCATGCAAATATTGCCATTGCAAACATTTGTCTCCCAAACAGGTGATGCTCCTTTCCAGTGCCGTCTGTGCCCTGCCAAATTTAAAATCAACTCTGACTTGAAGAGGCACATGCGTGTGCACACAGGGGAGAAGCCTTACAAATGTGAGTTCTGCGAGGTCCGGTGTGCCATGAAAGGTAACCTGAAGTCCCACATCCGCATCAAGCACAACATGGAGAATGCCTTCAAATGCCTCATCTGCAAGTTCCAGTGCGGGAATAAGACAAGTCTCCGGCAGCATCTGCGCATCCACCAGCCTGAGCAGCCCGTGAAATGCTCAGAGTGCAGCTATTCCTGTTCCAACAAGGCGACCCTCAAAGTACACGAGAGGATCCACTCCAAGGATCGCCCTTTCAAATGTGAGTTCTGCCGCTTTGATACCAAGCAACGGAGCAATTTGACCACCCATGTGAAGAAAACCCACCCCGATAAGATCAGGATCAGAGAAAAGATAACAGGTCAAGGGGAAGGAGATCGGCCAAAGGAAGGCATCTCCAGACAAGTTGCTAAGCTGGAGGCCAGGAAAGCCTTCAGATGTGATCTCTGTGAGGCCTCCTTTGTCCGGGAGGACTCTCTGAGGAGCCATAAAAGGCAACATGTTGACTATAATGGAACTAAAACTTCAGAGCTGGCTGTCCTGCAGTTCCAGATGGACCCCACCTCACATGGTGATACTCCTATTACAGTTAGTCATCTGCAGATGCCTTTGCACACTTCCGCCTATGGGGAAGGGCAAGTCAAGATCATTGTTGGGCATCAGCTACCCCAGGGCAACAGCTTGGAACAAGGAGGTCAAGTCAATATTGTGTCTCCTACCTTAATAACTCAGAATCAGGATGATCTGTCTAGCAGTAACCAGCTGCAAATACTGCAGCAGGTGAGCTTATTGGCTCCACCCCTTCCTGTTGGGTCTCCAGCAGAAAGCCTTTCGGTCAGTCAACCCACAGTCCTTCTCACAACTCACAACCAAGTTGATGGAAGCACATCAAACCAGACCCTGATCTCCACCATTCCAGTAGGCAGCCATGAGGTCTCAGCTAACCAGGCCTTCATCAATGGCACCGGGATCAGCTGCTCGGATTTGGAAGGGCTCAATGCTTTAATTCAAGAAGGGGCAGAAGAAGTGACAGTGGTCAGTGCTGAAGAGCAGAACATCTCAGTACAAGCATCAGCTCCACCAATCTTTTCATCTTCTTCTCATTCAGATGTGCCAAAACAAACCTACTCCATCATCCAAAGTGGAGCCCATGCAAGTTTGTTGTGTCCTGCAGACTCCATACCAGATTAGACTGAAGGCTGAAAAAGTCATTTGTTTGCTCCATTTAGTCCTAGAGTGCAATTCTAGAGGAGGCTGCTAAGTGAAGCGGGCATGGTCAGCCTGGTGCCCCTTTCTTGAAATGAGCATAGTATGCATTCGTGAGTAATATGGTGATACTGCTGGCTTTAAGGATGGATCATGGTGGGAATAGATGCTCTTAAGTGGGGATAAGTCCTGTTGCACAAGACTCCTTTTAAATCTCTTGTTTGGTCTAATAACAATATCTATCATGCTTAAATAATGTCTCTTTAGCACAACTTATCCAACTCTGTTTTAGGCTTATAGAAATACCCAGTGAGTCAGACTGCGTGGGAAATGCTGTCAGTCTTCAAAACTAGTTGTAGCCTTAATGCGAACCATTGAAAATTGTTCATTGGCTCTTGGGTTCTCCCCTTTTTCCATTTTTTTTTCTTTTTTTGCTTTCATATCTCAGACTTCAAAATCGTGTTGAATGTATAAATGATGCATTTTGAATACTGAGGAGAACAGTCTTACGTTGTAATCCACTGCTGGATGGTTCTCCGCTGTCGGGCCAAAGAACAATAGCTGGATATAATGTTGCAATATATTTCCCCAAAGCGGCTTTGCTCTTCTGTCTTCAAAAGCAGTTTGACATATAACATTCAAGGCTATCATGGAGGAAAGTGGGGAGAAAAAGTTGTTGTTGACAGTATTAAATAGGCAACTTAAATTAAGTGGCTCAGGGCAGTTTACTACTTTTTGAATATCTGATTTCTATATCCAGACTAGGCGGACCAGCTTTTGAAGCGTACAGTACATGGTGCAGATGGTCTACAATACATCTGAACCACATCTGCAGCAGACCAGTTTTATGGTGCCTCTGATGAGTGTAGGCCAGTTCCGCGTGTATCAGGGATTATCTTTTTCCAGATGTGGCACCTACAGGATGCATTTTAGCATCACCCTAAACAAGGCCTAAGACTTAGCGTGGAATTCACTTATTATCATCTTCTTACACCAGTTGGTTTATGGGAAATAGATATCACTTTTCACTTGGGAGGAAAAGCAAGAACACAGAGTTGGCAAGAGAAGGAGGGAATATGGCAAGCATCCTGGCTGAAAAATGTACCATATCCGACTTAATACACAAAAAGTGAGACACTTTCACTATTTAATGGAAGTAAAAACTATTTTGAAATCCTAGTTTTGTTTGAAGGTTCCCTTCGTTTTCTGCAGCATACAATAAAGCAGTTTAAATGGTGTAACCATAATATCGGATTGCACAGCATATGTTCCACTGAGCCCAACACAATCATTTATATAGTACAGCCTACTGGGAACATTCCCAAAGTTGCAGGCGATATATTTGTTTAGCATTTCTCACTGTGCTGGGCAGTGTTCAATCATTATATTACAATACCTTGATAAAATGATTTTCCAGATTAGGTGCAGTTTATGGGAAGAAATGCAGTCCATTTCTGTGGTATGTATGTAGAAGCTAGTAGTGAATTTTTTTTGTCACCTGTAGATGGTGCTAGAAGTCAAACTGAGGTTTGAGAGGAAGGACAATATTAAAGAACAGGTACTGTATGTCTAATGAGTATTTCCTTTAAAAAAAAACAGTGAATTGAACTGTTTTGTTTCAGTAGATGTACATTAATGCTAACTCAGAAAAGAAATATTTCCTGAGGTACACCCCACTAAGGTACCAAGATTTCTTCAGTAAACAATAACAAAGAACTAGTTAAAATTTAAGTTTCTTAAATTTTGGAATTTAAGAAACTTAAACTTCTTAAATTCTGGAAATTGAGTAGGTTGAAGATGTTGCATGTGGATAAGCAAATTTTAATACAGGTATACTTAGGTATACAAATCTATATAGGTATTGTTTGTATAAAACAAATGACTGCTTTTTCAGTGAAAAGTTAAGAATATAGTCTTGTATCAGGCAAAAGTTGTAATCCATCTAAGGCAAGGAATTAACAGGCAGAGATTCCAGTGCTACAAATGATATTGGAAAGTTTTACATGAGGTCCCAAGAGACTAATTAATTTTATTATCACATTACCATTGTAATATGAGAGAAATGGGGAAATAGCCAATATGTGATAGAAGAGTAATATTTTGAGTGTTAACTATAGATCATGGGTTCTTTGGTTTTACAAAGTAGATAACTACCACTAAATTATCACCTCTACTAGTTTATAATATTCATCAGCTCCTTCACTGCTCCGAAGTTACATGTTTACAACTTAGAAAACTATATTTTAAAAAAACAATTGGAAGAACTAAAATGAAGTAAGGTAAAAGACCTGGAAAACAGAATGTTGGTTTGCAGTGTTGTATTTTGTGGTCCACAAAAGAGAATAGGTGTGTCTGGTAGAAGAAGATTAGGTGCAACCATACTTCCTAAATGGAATTGTAGAAAGTTGATAAAATGGGAAGGGAAGAAAGAAGTGTTTTGCTCTCCCAGGAACAGAGATTTAGAAAAGAGGTCTTCCCTTGATTCTGGCCCCAGTGAGAACCAGTTGGGGAATTGGAAATGGGACCAGAAGTATAGTTGTTGGAGGTGAAGGAAACTGGGTGAATTTGGATTGCAGAGAAGTTGAATGAGTTGTGCACTAAGGATAGTTGATGAAAGGGAGAATAAAGTGTAACATGCACTGAGGATTTTGTCTGGTTTGTTTAGAAGAAGGAAACTTATACAAGACAAAAATCAATCAGAATAGAGTTGAAAGGGACTTTGGAGGTCTTTTAGTCCAACTCCCTGCTCAAGCAGGAGACCCTGGCCTATTCCATTTCAGATAGGTGGCTGTCCAGTTTTTTCTTAAAAACCTCCAGTGATGAAGCACCTACAACTTCTGAAGGCAAACTGTTCCACTCGTTAATTGTCTTCACTGTTAGGAAATTTCACCTTAATTCCAAGTTGCTTCTCTCCTTGATTAGTGATAGTAGGAAGATAGTCAAGAACAAGTATGGCGTGGGTGGGTAAAGGAGCCATTCTAAAAGGGAAATTGGAAATGTGATGCTAATGTCCCTAAATCTTAATTCTTGGGCATCTGATTTACTGAGTGCCAAGGCTTAGAATGATGCTTTTGAATACCAGGTCCACTCATAATAATGTAGCCTCATTGACAAAGTAATTGTGGATGCATCTGAAAGGGAGGAAAGGTTGGCTGAACGAAAGGGAGGAATTTCTCTTGCTGAAATCTGTTCAACTATGTTTTGTGTGCTGCATCAGTCCCCATCACATAGCAAGAGAAATGGAATAACAGTTGTGCACTGGGAAGGTGTGGTTATTGCAAAGACAGTACTACAAATAGCCAGATATAAGACCTTCTTCATTGTCTTAGGCCAAAGGGTCAGGTTTAGAGATGCTACTACCCTTCCAGTTCAGTTTTATTACAAGTGGAAGTTTTGGGCATTCTGAAACCATTGCTGGTCTCCCCATATCTCCAGTCTTCCTCTGTGGGAAAGACTACTAAGACTATCCTACTTTGGCAGGGTAAAAATTTCAGAAATTTTTGGAGGATATGGGTTAGACATGCAATAGAAATCACATTGGTCATGCTTGTGGACAACTTGTGCTGGGATTTGAAAGTAACCATTACTATGAGGTTCCTTCCTGAGTTGACGGGTCAGATCGGGTCAGAGAGAGGCAGGAATCAGATCTTCAGTTTTTTGGGTTTTGTTTTTTTTAATTTCAATTTATACCCTGCCCTTCTCCGGAGACTCAGGGCGGCTTACAATTTATTAAGCACAAATGAATGTGCTTAGCAATACCTTCATTCCTTGTATATGCCTGCTTATTAGGGCTTTTGCCCCCCCTCTCCCCCCGCCGCGGTATTTTACAAAGTCAGTTTATTGCCCCTAACAATCTGGGTCCTCAGTTTACCTACCTCGAAAGGATGGAAGGCTGAGTCAACCTTTTGCGGTATCCTTTCCCTGCCACGCCCACAAAGCCACGCCCACAGAACTGGTAGTAAAAAAAATTGAATTCCACCACTGGTACACAGGCCTGTTTTTCCTTGAGCCCTTTTGTTACATTTGTCAGATCATTTTTGGAATTTCAGGATTCTTCAAACAAAAAACATCCATTTTCAAGATGGGGCCCAGAAAGCAAATGGGCACTGGGCAGGATTTCTCCCTACATGATCATTCCAACATTCCCTTAAAACCCTTTGGGCCTATTCCTCAAAGCTACAATCCATTCCTAATTTTCCAAACATACCAGTTTATATGCTGTGGCTGCCAAATATTTTTAGTTCTCCTTGTTGGGGTGTTTGATTGTTTTTGCTTTAAGCTTCTTTTTTCAAAATAGTTTGGGGCCTGGCAATGCCTTCTCTTTGTCAATGATTTATTTCCTCAGACAAACAATGAATTCACAGTGTATGGCAAGAGTGCATTTTTTCAGACTTAGAAGCATACTTGGCTTTTGCGTGGAGTGCCAGAAATGGGCGGGCACAGGACCAAATTCAGTTATAGATTATATAATTCACATGTAATTAAAATTGAAATGGGTTAGATTTCGATTTTGATTTTTTTATCTTGCCTTTCTTACTTTACAGGGAGCTTAAGGTGGTGAACGTACATATTACTCCTTCCTTCTCTTCCTCCTGTTTGCATTACAACTCTGTGAGGTGAATTGGGCTGAGAAAGAAAGTCACCTAGCTGGATTTCATGCTAAGGTAGGACTAAAAATCAGAGTTTCCTGGTTTTTACGCCAGCACTTTAACCATTACAAGTAGTTCTTGACTTACAATCAGTAGTTTAGCAATCATGCGAAGTAATAACAGCGCTGAAAAAGTGATTTATAACCAATCCTTGCACTTATGATTGTTGCAGCATTCCCATGATCTTGTGATCAGAATTCGGGTGCTTGGCAACTGGCATGTATTTATGATGTCCCGGGATCATTTGATCACCCTTTGTGATCTTCCCAGCTGGCTTCCAACAAGAAAAGTCAATGTGGGAAGCCAGATTCATTTAGCAACTGCATGATTCACTTAACAACCAAGACAAAAGTGGGTGAGACTCACTTAACTGCCTTGATTAGCAATGGAAATTCTGGCCCCAATTGTCATAAGTCAAGAGCTACCTGTGCGCCAATTAGATTTAGTTAATTACAGTTCAGGTAATTAATCCTCATAGATGTGATACATTATCTCTTCTGGTGGCAACTTTTGGAGAAATGCCATGATTTGTAATGTACAAATGGATAAATATATGAATGATATCAGGGAGCATTATAAGATCACTTTATATCCTTTTGTGGTAGGGCACCAGCAAAGGAGATTAAAAAAGTCAAGATGATGGCTGGAACAAGTCAGTTGAAGCCCGAGTATATTTTCTATATGCATTGCACATAACACATGCAAAAAAGAAGTGTGGCTTTGATGAAAACGTTTGCGGTTGCTGTCTAGATTTTTTAATACAGAGAGGATGCTCCTGTCTCCTGAGATCACAGAGAGATTCTGTCACTTCATTATCATAGTTTACTCCTTGGCAAAATTGCATCCAATTGAACCAACTGCATCCAGTGGACTTTATTCCCAGATAAAAGTGTTTAAATTGTGTTGTCAGCCATCAAGGCTATTACTGTAACTGCAGTAAAGATGGCTATTAAAGCTTTGGTGTGACTGCATGTTTTTTGATTTTCAGGGAGCTTTATTGGTCAGGTCTTAACCTAGACCCTCTGCAGCCTAGCTCTGCCTCTGGTTAATTGGATTGATGTCTTCCCTATCTGTTCCTGGGCTGGATTCCTAAGCTTTCAGACTCAAGCTTGTTGTCTCAAATGTGATCCACAGTAGAGCCCAATTTAATCGACAAGTTGTATGCATAAGCATTTCAAGAAAGCACTTGCCAGAGGCCATATAAACAACAAGCTAAGACCAGACCATTTGTCTCCCAGTTAAGCATCCATATGGGTCTGCACTAAAGAATTTTGACTGGATAGTTTTACTTCTGAGAAAAGGAATTACATGCCTCCCTTTCATAGGATGAATTAGAAGTCAAACAATCAAATTCAGAGAACAACTCTAAGAATAATATAAAACAGGTGAGTTTTAGATCTTGGAAAATGGAAAGGTCTTTAGCAATAGCAATAGCATTTAGACTTACATACCACTTCACAGTGCTTTACACCCCTCGCTAAGTGATTTACAGAGTCAGCATATTGCCCCCAATAATCTGGGTCCTCATTTTAGCTACCTCGGAAGGATGGAAGGTTGAGTCAACCTTGAGCCTGGTAAGATTTGAACTGCCAAATTGCAGGCAGCCAGCAGGCAGAAGAAGTAGCCTGCAGTACTGCATTCTAACCACTGCGCTACCTCACTCTTAACCTAATAATAGTAATATTATAATAATATTATATAACATTATTATGGTTTGTTGCACAGTCGACCAGATGTTCAGACTGGATTTGCCATTTTTATCCACCTATCAAGTCCTTCCCAAGGACCTATGATAGGTAGATGTGGATGT
>JANHFM010001288.1:163548-174391 GCA_032468115.1 Grayia smithii
GGGAGTTGAAGTCCACAAGTCTTAAAGCTGCCAAGTTTGAAGACCTCTGAAATAGAATATTATTTAATTGTCTAGTCTAGATGCATAAAGATGGGTCAGTAGGTGGCAGCAAATTCCTTCTGTTCATTTATTTGTTCAGTATTTACCCCTATTCAGAAGCCAGTAAGGTGTCTTAACAATTGTCTACTTTAAAGACCTTTTGAACTGTCCCCTTCTTGTATCCATTCCAAAAAATCATCTTAGTCTTTGGCAGAAACACAAATCTGCTATCCATCATAATTACTATAAAATCACTTCTACAAGGGCCTGCAATCAATGCTAATGACCTACTGTACAACAAATGCTTAGCCTTTAGTTGTTGCGTGGGATCCAGTCATAATTATCATTTTGATTGCAGGATAAAAAATGTTCTATTTTAAGCACTGCACTAAAACAGATGTTTTCTCTGGTATAGAAATGTTATATCTTTTAAGACTTAGTATATTGATATCTTTAACCACAACATTCCCAAATCGTATTAGGGTAATTGGGCTCATTCAAAAATCTTGGAGATTGCTAGATTTCTGGATTGGACAAAATGTTAGAAAAATTGGGGGATGAAAGGCTTGGTAAAATCTGCAATCACGATTTAAACTCTGGTAGTATGTTTTATTTATTTCAGTGATATTTAAGTTTAATTAAGGAACTGGATCAATGGTTGATTCTCACACTGTATCTAAAATCTAGGTATACCTGAATCTGATCCATTGTTAAGTACAGTCCACAAATCCCTTGATAGGAGATGCCTGACCGTCTTCTGCTATTTGTGCATTTTGTATTCCTGCTGAATTTCTTCAGAGACTGGGTAATTCATACTATTAGTACTTCAAGTTACCAAAACCTACAGGCGGTCACTAACAGAGTTATAAGAACCAGTTGTGCTTTTGTATACATGATTGTGACAAACTCACTTGGTAATTTTTTCTCTGCAGGGGCATGGAACAATCTAACTTGCAGCTGGCTTTACTTATTTTCTTCAGAGCAATCTAAACACTGATAATCATAGGATAATAAAGTAACAAGGGAACATTGGTAGCATAAGCTAGACTTAAGAAGAATACTATATTGTCACAAATAAGTGAGCCTACAACAAACCCCCATTTCCCCCTTGGATTGTTTCCTTTTAGACCTGATGAGATAAAAACATAATTTGCAGGTTTGCATTGTGCAGATTTTGTTTTAATATTTTATTATCCACTATTTACTTGGTTCATTGATTTTGTTCGGTTTTTGGAGACCACCGCTGTCTACTAGTGTCTCCTAGATTTTATAACCTCGCCTTGCAGTTCTGAAAGTGTCTTCTGAACTACTGGACTGTGTGATCTAAGTGATATATAAATATATTAGATAACTAAAAAAAATCGTATTTAACAGAATGTCATACATAAGTCAGTACTGTTCATTGTATTCATTCAATTGTTCATTGCCTCTTACGCATAAGAATCAAAGCAATATGTTTATCAATACTTGGTTTTTTAAAAGTGATGTTAATTTATATGTTAAGTAGGATCTCTAATAGTTCTTTGAAAAAATTTCCAAGTTTCACTAGATATTTGAAATCTCCCCCTAATGGGAAGATTAAATCTCATAAATCTCTTCCTAGCTATTACAGAAACATTTGTAGTGTTTGCTTCTCTGGTGTTCAGACAAGTGGGATAGGCATTTGTGGATATGAACATTTTTCCCTATCTGATCTCCCAGAATTATGAAAAATGAATATCAGCTCTAAGGCTATCATCCAGAAAGTCTCTCCCATCATTACTCAAAGGAAGAAAAGTTATATCAAACCAAGGAAAAATATATGTGAGACTGATAGAGCAAAAACAAAACACACACTGCCCCCACCCACACTAATTCTAGCTTTTCTCTTTTCTAGCAAATACTTGTTGCATAAGATATGGCTATTCCTTTGGAATTCTACTTCCTCCAGCTCAAACTCACACATTAATTGTTAGGTAAACATGATCAATATTTTTAGTAGAATTTATTAACGAATAACAGATCTTGAAATCTCCTTTGGCTGTTCAATAGCTTATACAGTTAAAGAAGTACATTGATGAATCTGATTCTATGACCTTCTATTTCTTTTACAACAAACAAACTTAACCCACTTTCAACTATATTGTTGGGTTAATGGATGGCTGAAATAAGCCTTCTGTACTATACTAGTCCCATTTTATGTTGAAGTTTTAATTATAGCCTTGGCTTCTGCTTCCTTCTATTTTGTGGGAGGGAACTGTCTTCTCAGTTCAATCATTTGCTTTTTTCAGAGGCTACAGATTTTTAAAAGTATCCTTACTTTAACTCTGGTTGTCAATCTCTAGTTCTTTTTACTGATCACTATACTGGTGTTACTCTAATCATTCTGTTTACCTCAATAGGCATGCTCCTAAATATTTGTAGAGGAAATTATTTCATGTAAGTATTCGTTCTGTGACTTAGATCACAAACTTTGCAAATGACAACTTAAATAAAATAAAATGAATGAAATCATCAGCCCAATCTCATTCTCTTTCTCTCTTTCTATTTCTCCTCAATCTAATTCATAAGGTTGTTATTGTAGGGAAAAAACGGAACAGCTTGTATAATAAACAACACTTTAATTCACTGAACAAAAGGGGAAGAAGGGAGGGGAAGGAAGGAAGGAAGGAAGGAAGGAAGGAAGGAAGGAAGGAAGGAAGGAAGGAAGGAAGGAAAGGAAGGAAAGGAAAGGAGAAAAAGAGAGGGGTGAAAAGCATGGGTAGCCCTGCCTATGTCTCTGGTCACATTGACTGCATCAGGCTCACTCACCAACATGCATCTCTTTACATATAATTTCTGAGAAAATGTGGTACTGAACAGGAAAGGGTTGCACAGTCTTGCCTTAAAAGAAGTCCTCAGTTTATTTCTCCATATAAACAAGGACTGATCTTGGACATTCAAAACAGGCTGAGTACTGGCTCAGATTAACTTCTGTTCTCAGGGGGATGCATTTGGGGATAAATTACCTGTTACATTCTGGCTGGTGCCTCCATTTCATTGAACTATCACATCACTGGCTGTGCTTCAGGCAATGTAGAAAACATATATATGCATGAACTTAGGCCTTTGAAATTCAGATTTGTAATACAGATAGACTTCAAAGCAAAGGCCAGTTCTACTGATTTCTTCTTTGACTTAATTGCTTTTGAAATGAAGAGGAACAATACTTTTTTTCATTTTCTTTTTTGAAAATACCTAAAATGACCCTGCATTTCAAAAATCTGCACATCTCTGTACATACCATGGACAAGGCTATAAGAGCAGTGGGTTTCTCAAAGTGTATGTATGGCAATGAGCATGGTTCATATTTGAATATTTAAATGTATACAAGTAAAAATGGCCTTGCATTGAAGCTAACTTAAAAGAACTTGAGCATTACTTTGTATTGTTGGGGTACAGAAACTCTGCATGGAATGTTTATCCATCAAGTTGTTTCTTCCCTCCTTTTCTTGATTGATGCATTTAAATCCTAATATAGCCCCTTCACAAGTTCTCAGTGTCTGTGAGTTGAACAAAGGTGGAAAGCAAAAGTTGACAGGATAGATTGTTAAGTATTCCACTTGCATGTGTAATAGTTCACAAACTGAAAAGGTAAAAAGTGTAACAAGGCTCTGGAAACCCTTCTACAAGCATCTGCTCCGACTGCCTCATGAGTAGGATTAGTTCAATATCTAAAGCAGTGTTTTTCAACTTTTAAGATGTGTGGATGTCCATTCCCACATGGGTTGGGGAATTCTGGGAGTTGAAGTCTATATCTCTTAAAGTTTCCAAGGTTGAAAAACACTAATCTAAAATGTGTGGCGTTTTGGTCTTGCACAAGGGAGACAATTGGGTTCAAATTAATCCCATCTGGAAACCTTGCTGGGGAAACTTTGAGCTATTTCTATATTCTAGCCTTTCTTTGGGGTTATTGTTCTGTCACCCCGAGCTTTTTGGCAGAATGTTGCAGTTCTAATAAGAAGGATCTTCTATACGCATTTAAAACACTTTAATCTCATTGAGAACAACAGAACCAAGCTAATATATGTGGCAACATATTTCATGGTATATAGTGCATAATCTGCAACCAGAATGAAATAAAGTATATCAATTCTTGTAAAGAACACTGATAATGCAATTAGAAATCAATGAAACAAAACAGTGTTGAAAAAAGTGTTAATTTTCCCCAACTCTGTAGACTTTCCATTCTAGGTACCAAATATATAGGAGACACTTGATAGATATATGGACGGATAGATAGACAGATAGATTAATAGAAATTGATAGATCAATAGAAATAGATAGATTATAGATTATAGATAGATAGATAGATAGATAGATAGATAATCAAATCTTCTTTCACAGAAAATAGCTTTCAGATTAATCCTTTCTGTCTGCAGCTTTTCACTTTCTCAGATTTCTTTCCATGTAACTTGTTAATCCATCAGTCTTGTTTTTCCAAGCAAGTTTATTAATGACAAATGTTGCTGGGCTCGTTGAGTTATGACAGTAAACCGAAAAGAATATGAGGGCCAAGGTGAAAAGGTGATTTCTTTATAACAGCTGTAATTTATCCTGAGTTTTGGACAGTCCTTTGATTTGTCTAGCTTTGGATATAGTATTCCTACTGATTGCATTAGAATAGCCCTTAGGGGTCATGCTGAATCCCAAGGTCCTGGAATTTGTTAGATGAATGGAAGATGACCATATGTGCAGGGTTAGAGAATGATAACAAAATGGAACACGATGCTACTCTACCCTTGGTAATTTGGAAACCCTCTTCCATGCTTTGTTTATGCTCTTGTTTACATATGTGCTCTGCGGAAGCACTGCCAGCATCACTTATGTGTAGTCAAGAAAACAAAGGAAGACTTTGCAGAAGAAGAAGCAAGAAACTTTTGGGCATAAATTCAATATATTTCATACCCAGGAATCCCAGGGTAGGATTAAGGTTGCATGATGGGTAATTACAGTCTAAATTGGTAGATTACCTATTTGATTAATTAGTAGCAGTTAAATGAATTTTTTATTGTTGTTATTATCAGCTTACACAAAATCTGACTTGATTTACAATCACAGATTCAGAAGAGAAATAATTGTGAAGTAGGTTTTATGAAGAATGGGAAAGTGAGCAAGGCGACTTTAGATCAGGGCTGACCATCTTTTTCAAACCAGAGAATGACGTGTGTGGGGTTGCATGTCAAAAACTAAGGGTAGAGCCCATAAAAAAATTGATTCAGTTTACAGGCTCAAATTAACCAACACTGAATCCAGTGAACTAACACTGAGTTCTCCAGGCACATTTGTAATCTTTCTCTTGGGTTGCATTCAAAGTTAGGAACAAAATTGCAAGATTCACAAGGGCTGAATTCAAAGTTCTTGGACCAGAACATAGTCCTGAAGTCTCTGACTGTTCATTTTGGGATTCACAAATGATCTGCCTATGAATTCAAGATAACTCTGGGGTTAATAAATCGTCACTCAAATAATTTACTGTCACGGGGGCATGAAGAAGAAGTAGCAGTTTTCTAGGAATGTCCAAACAAGAATGTGATAGACCAAATCAACAGGTATATGGTAATTTGGCCTTCTTTCTTTTTAACATGCTTTTGGTGAAGATAAATCTATCCACTACACCCCAGCTTTTCTGAGGTTGACTTGCATCCCATGAATGCCCTCTAGCAAGTAATTGTACCTTCCTTAAATGTTAAGTATTGGAAAGACATTGTTCTATCTTTCCATCTGACATCATTGTAACTTCTTTGTGGAAAGTTGATCTCAAGGCAAACAAGATTATCTCACTGGCATTTTCTGTTTCTGGAAATCATTAATCTATTTACAAGAAGTTCAGCTCAGAATAGTTTTGGCATTTCTTTATTTGGGGTGAAGTTTTAAAGGCGTACTTCTTTTTAGTCTTACATCCCATTCATGGAATAGGGCATAGAGAGAAGAATTTCTTGTAACCCTTTTCCCCAACTTGGTGCCATTCACCTGTGTTTGACTTCAACAACTTAAAATGCTAGCTAAGACCAGTGGGGGGTTGCTCCCGGTTTGGTCCGGTTCGCGCGATCCGGTAGCGGTGAATTTATGACGTCACCAAACCAGTTCTCCATGGCCTGGACCCAGGCCCACCCAAACTTATGATTTTCTGGAAACCCCCCTGAAAATAGTGCTCTGCGCATGCATAGAGCACTTGTTTCAAGGTTTTTCCTGAAAAAAAAGTTTGTGTGCATGTGCAGTAGTGCGCTTTAGGCTCGTGCGCAAGCGAAGCGATTTGTGCGTGCAGGAAGAGAACCAGTAGTAAAGGTAAGTAGAACCCACCCCTGGCTAAGATGTATATCTATCCAAACATATGTGGAGTGTGCCAGGTTGAAGAAGCTCCAGTAACTACATAGATGGAACTTCAGCACATACAAAAGGAACCGGAGTCAACAATTACACTATGAACTTTTAGATGAGAAAAGAGGAGTGACCAAATTCTTGTATAAATAGACCTTTGATTGTTTTAATACTTAGATAGCAGGAGGACAATCTGTCTTTCAAGTATTATTATTCTGTTGTTCTTGATGATATATATTCGGGGAGATAGCTTTTATATGCAATTGATCTACATATTTCCCAATCGTGAGACTGGACAGTACCTAAGACAAGTAGATAGACATAAAAAAACCAAATAATTACATAAAAGCAGCTTCTATTAGAGTTAAGGATTATAGCCAATTTTCTTATAAGAGGACATGTATAATTGCATTTATTCACATGGTTCTTCACCCAGTCAGATTTTAGAGAATATATTGTCCATCACTGAATTGAAGTATTGGGGGGAGAGGGGGTCTGAGACACCTGTATATTTGTGGATCTCTGTGACAACCCCATTATCAGAACAATGCATGAATCATCCATATGTTTCTTTGAAAGAGAAATCACATGCTCTTTTTCCTCCTCCTTCACCTCCTTTTTCTAGTTTTATCTGCCTTTGGTACTCAGGTTTCCTAGCTGATCAGATAAGTAGATCAATCACTAGCACATCAGCAAATGGATGCAACTATGTACCTTTAATATTTGTTGTTCTTGCCCAACATGCATCTAAAAAGCAGATGGTAATGAATAGAGTTGTCATGCTTTATCTGCTGCAGCAAAACATCTGATTAAAAAAATGAATCATTATGAATCAATAAAACTTTAGTTATGATTTCATACAATCATTATTTTTTTTCAAACAGAGCAAATTCCATCCCAGGAATATAACTAATTAACCGTGAAAGTGAATCAACTTAGATTTTAACTAAGGTATTCTCCAACCATTCATTTGTAATTTTTGTCATTCATTTTATGAGATTATTTTAAATATAACCTGAACTCTTTATTTTTTGCTATTATTATTCTGGAAAGAATCTCTTCTTTGATTGCAGTCTAAGGCCTACATCGCTTATTAGCATGATTTAGATCCGAGGTCCTGTCTAAGCTGTTGAAAACTTGCTAGTGTCTATGCATTGAGATTTTTATTTTTAAATAGTTATCACGATTTATTATGAAACTAATATTGTTTTGTTTCAAGGAGGATTAGCTGTGTTGTGGGACTATCACCATCACATTTGTTTTGTTAATAAAATAGAGAATGTGAATGTTTAACCCAGTGGTGAAGACATACCATAGAATCTAAAACTCATTTGAAAAAGAAAGTCAAGTGGAATTGTTTAGGGACTACACTCAGAAAATGAACATAATTTAGAGCCTTGTTGGCAAACTATGGCACACATGCCGGAAGTGGCACGCCGGAGCCATTTTTCTGGGCATGCAAGCTGTTGCCGAAGAAAGGTGGAGCTGTGTGTGCGCACACTTCCAGAGACCCAGCTGGTCCACGGACCTCTCGTGTGCATGCGCACATGGTTGCACATGCACATCAAATGAGCGGTATACAACATGTGTATGCGCAGATGGCATGGTTGTGTGCGCACTGCGGGGGTATGCGCACGACAGCTCTGTGCATATGCAGATGGCACGGTTGTGCGCGTGCCTCGGGGGGGTGGCACACGAGCGTGCACAGCACCATTGCTGATCTAGAGGATATGGTTGGGACTAAAATGTCTCTGGCTGAAAGTATACTCATTTGTTATTCTGATTAACAAAGATCCAGATGCTCCTAAGAGGTCCAACAAAAAGATATAAAAGCCTAAGTTTTCCAGACAGTTCCTTTTTATATACTCTATTGTTGGATCTCTTTTTTCTTGAAATAGAGGATAAATATTCCAAATTATGTATTTAAAATGCAGTCAAACGAGCACTGTCAAATACTTTGTCATCAATTAAGTATTTCAAAATAAGAAACATGTAATTTAAAAGATAATCACACAGATGGCAAAATTATTTCTGAAGTTGATCCTCTTCATGATGCATATCCATAACTCTCAACCACAAATTATCCTGGATATTTTTATTTCCTAACCCAAATCTGAACTCCTTTTTAGAAAATTATTCATTCTAGTTATTCATTCAATACAAAGAAGTAGTGCAAGATCGGAAGATGTGGAGAGACCTGGCCCACAGAATTGCCAAGCGTCAGATATGACTGAATGGATATCACCATCATCATCAGTTATTCATTCAACACATATATTGCCTCTCCTCTAGGATCTCAAGCTGGCACACATAGTATTCCATATTCCAAATTTTGTGAGAGGTTGGGCTGAAAGGGGGAGCATGAAGGATGCAAAGTCTAATAAATTTTCAGGGTGTAGGAGGATTTCAACTTGAGTCTTCCCAGTTCCAATCCAACAAAACAACAGCAGTTCTCTAAATATAATGCCATATTTGTTGGCCAAGAATGAAGGATGTCCTATGTTACTCCAAAAGTATCAAATGGTCGATGTCGTTCATCAATGTCACAACTGCTAATCCATGGTATTCTTGAAGGTTTATCTACTCCAAGTATGCTTTAGAAAATAAACACCATTAAATACAAAGAGGAGAGGATGAGTCTTAAAAATTGTTGGACAAAGTTTGTATCATGGTAAACAATGTTAAAATTGATCATACCATCCGGCTGTAGGCTGAGGTGTTATAATTTGCATAACTCCAGAATTCCATTCGCTCTGATCTGATTAACAAAGAATTATTTTATTGATTTGTTTATTTGTTTATTAATTGGATTAATGTGCTGCCCATCTTGTCTGGAGGTTGAAAAAAAGATTAATACATCTGTTTTTCAAAATGCATACTTTCTTTAGGATTGCTTTATTTTAAACTGTAAAAATTGGATACACTGATTAACTCATGAGCTCTAAGTATTGTTGGCATTGTGATTTTCTTACAGATAAAAAGAACAGGAATTTAAATACAAATTCAAAAATGTGATCATAACCTCAAACATTTTTTGATCTTGAACAAATTCTGTCACTTTACATGGACTTGTGGAAAATTTCTCCTTTTTTTAAAAAAAAAAACCCAATAATAACAGATCTCCCTTAAACAAATTGTTCTCCAGGCTTGTTTGGACCTCCCAGGCTCTGCTGAAATCTGATGATCTTCACTGTATTCCCTTGAAATACAGTGTACCTTTGCCAAGACCAGCACAGTGTGATGTAACAGGATGCAAAATGCACTTCCAATGAGCTGTTTACTTCCTGTAACACTAGGATAATTACTAATGAATGAATAGCTCTTGGGAGATCCAGTTTGTAACTGGATAGCTTAAAAATTCTTATCAGATTCTCAGTGATGGAAGAAGAGAGGGAGGAGGAAGGGGGAGTCTAATCAAAGAAAAATAATTTAGCAACTTGTTCATTCACCTATTCTTTTTAAAACATTTTTACTATCCCAGGCAAAGTAATCTGAAGGGAAAATTGAGTGTATCAAAGCAGGATGTGACATTTGTGATGTTCTGCAGATCTTTCTTTCAGAGAGCATCTCGCGGACAGCTCTGACAGCAGGGATTAATTCAAGCAATAGCAATAAACAACAGTTGAAGTGAGGTTGAGGCCTAACACCTGGATGTTATGTTACCAAAAGACCTCATGTCATTCCAGACTACATACGTGTGTGTGTGTGTGTGTGTGTGTGTGTGTGTGATCCATGCATGTAATTGTCTCTTTTCTTTCGTTCTTGAAAACACTACCAAATGCCATTTAAAATGGTTTGAAATACAATTGCATGTATTAATTGATTTAAAA
Organism: Grayia smithii; assembly: GCA_032468115.1. NCBI lineage: Eukaryota > Metazoa > Chordata > Lepidosauria > Squamata > Grayiidae > Grayia > Grayia smithii. The sequence continues at coordinate 173,757 of JANHFM010001288.1, forward strand.
CATGTTTGTAGCTGCCCATCTTTTGAACCAGCTTTGGGGGAGGGTTCCCAATCAAAAATTAAAAGACATGTGAAATCATATTAGAATTATGAAGCTCAACCAATTAAAACATTAAAATTAAATCCAAACAGAAGTCATAATTCCTTTTTGCTTAAAAGTCTGTGCTGACCGAATCTTCACCCGAATCTTCAATATATCGCTAGAGATGTGCTATGTTCCTTCTTGCTTCAAACGCTACTATCATTCCAGTGCCAAAGAAGCCCACCATCAAGGAACTGAATAACTACAGACCAGTTGCTCTAACATCTATAGTCATGAAAACCTTTGAAAGACTAGTGCTGTCCCACTTGAAAACCATCACGGATCTGCTGTTAGACCCCTTGTAATTTGCATACGAGCAAATAGATCAACAGATGATGCTGTTAATATGGTGCAAGGGTCCTCTTTGTAGACTTTAGTTCAGCATTCAATACCATCATTCCAGACACTCTTCAAAGTAAGCTAAACCAGCTAGAGGTACTGAACACGCTTTTAAGTGAATCATAAGCTTCCTAACAAACAGGAAGCAGCAGGTGAAGCTAAGCAGAATCACATCAGACACCTGTACAATTAGCACAGGGGCTCCACAAGGCTGT